>ML294715.1:26095-75279 GCA_005239495.1 Nicotiana undulata | reverse complement strand
TTCCTACCCAAATTAATCCTAGAGGCCCCCCCCCCCCTCCCCCCTGTCTCTCATTTCACTCTTCTCACACTCTCTCTCTATCTCTCTGGTTCTCTCTATAGACTTCTCATCTCTTCGTCTCCGATGAGGTCTGTTCATCTCCTCCGGCCACCTCCTCGCCGGAAAACATGAAGGTCTCACCTCCTACCGTCCTTATGTATCCATATTGTATCCTTGTGTCACCGTTCAAGGCTCTCAAGTGAACCAGAGGAGGTTCAACTCATCTCGCCGGTCTCATGCCATTTTCTCCGGCCACCTATGGTTGGTCGAGTAAGATCTACCCCTTTCTTGCCAAAGACCGGTAATATCTCTGAGTTTTACTTCTGATCTTTCTAGGTATTTGACGGATCTATGTGTATTTTGAGGTTTTTTTTTACATGTTTTCTTCAAGAAATCTCCTTGTTTTCAAACGATTTCTTCACTATTTAAAACTAGGGTTTTCTTAAAAACGATTCTTCTTCTGATTTTAAGTGTTTTCTACTATGTTTGAATCTCTTATGCTTTTATTGCTACTTGACTTATTATGCTAGAAGCCCTAATTTTTAGGTTGTCTCTGACAATAGGTTCGATTAATCCGTATTTGTATATGTTCCTCATAAATATCCGGTGCTTTCATGCGTGCTCTATGTATTTTTGTGCTCCTTGCTCTAATTTGTTGTTAGGGTTCTGATTCTCTATTGTTCCTCTAACTATTTGCTTAGGGTTTCCTTGATTTTGTTCAATATGTGCTATTTATCGCCTAATAAGTCTTATTAGTTGTTTATTGACTGTTTACATAAGATTCTTTACTGATTTTATGTATCTCCCTCTGAATTGTGATATTTTCCCTGGAATATGTGACTTTGTGTATTCTCCTTGTAATTCTGTACTAATTTTTCGAATCGTTTCCTTATTTGTGAGATGATTTCTTTAATTAGAACTGATTCCCCTGTGATTTTAGTCCCATCCGTGATTTTTGTGACTGATTTCTTAAAATTTAACTGTATCTTACCTTATTTGTGTGCTTCAACATGCTATCAAATAATCAGTTCATATTTTCTATATCTGAAAATTATGTATTTGGCCTTTATCACATGCTACATGCTTCACTACTCTTATTATTGTAACAACTAGTTCATGATTGATTTTTTCCTTTATGTCACACCAAGTATGACCGCTTGAACTAGGACTCCCTAATTAAAGGGAGTCCAGGTCTGTGATTGATTCTAATTGAATATTATTTCCATTGTTATGACTAATCAGTACTTGTTACCTAGTTTTCTACTCGTTTTGAAAAGCTATAAAGGCCTTACTCTTTCTTTAGCGTAGGACGTGATTCAAGCTTTCCCCCTTA
This sequence comes from Nicotiana undulata, assembly GCA_005239495.1. Taxonomy (NCBI): domain Eukaryota; kingdom Viridiplantae; phylum Streptophyta; class Magnoliopsida; order Solanales; family Solanaceae; genus Nicotiana; species Nicotiana undulata. The sequence goes on along the minus strand of ML294715.1, from coordinate 73,907 downwards.
CACACAAACATACTATGTTCTGAACTTTTCTTTCATACACACACTTTCCTGCTTCTCCTGTTGTTTACTTGCTACTCAATCGGATAAAAGCCAAGACCGAGTAACACTACTATTCTACTTGCTCTGTTGTTCCACTGTTCTATTTTCACTACTGCTCTACTGGTCTATATTGTTCTATACATTGTTTCTCTCCTTCTCTGCACACTACTACTCCCTTACTCTACATTTACTTCATCATCTAACTTGTATGTTCCCAGTTTAATTTTAAGGCTTCCAAAACAACATGCTTCAGTCTGTGTTACAGTTCCTTTTGATCCTATTATGTGTCTACTTATGGTTTTATTGTTTACCCTGGAATTAGCATGCCTATTTATTAAACTATCTATATGGTCACTCTCTAGTTCAGCATGTTTACTACTTTCCACATGTTCCATTAAACTTCAGCCTTATCCCTGACCCCATTACATTATAAACATGTAGTTCTGGACATTTCCCGGAAAATAGCATGTACTCTAACACCCTCCTAACCTGATTCTATTTGGGGGTTCTGACATGAATCTTTGTAAAGGACTATGCTATGAAAGTTAAATATTCTAATGCTTTTCTGAGGTCTACTTGTATGCAAGCTTGCTTATACTGTGTGACTTACTTGTCCCCAATACCTTTTCCCTGCTTGTGTTTGTTCCCTGAACCATTCCTGCGGTTCTGATTTAGAGCTTTTTAAACTGTCACGCTACTTTTCTTTCAAACTAGTTGTTCACTAAAGCAAACTATTATATTACTATCCAAAACCATTTTCAAACTATTTTTCACAAACTCAACTCTTTTAAACTGTATCAAGCACTCTCACATACTCTCAGAAGTTTAGGTTCTGCCCCCTTCGTGTGAGCACTGCTTTAGGGACCTTTGAGTACCCTATGAACTCTGACAATGAAGGCCGGTATTCCCACACTGCACTTACTCAAAGTTTTGGCAATGAGTCTGGGCGTGAACACTGCCCGGGATCACTTGTGATCCTTAGGAAACTTTGACACACCTAGATCATATGAAAGGTTATGAACCAATGGCATTGAGGATCTGGAAAACATGGGCCTATTATGGAAGGCTCCTTATAGTTATCTTCTTATTTTCTATTTTTGTAATTATGTAATTCATATTCAGAGGCTTGTAATAATTAATTGTAAAAACGATTCCGGGATTGGATAGTGAAAAAATGGGTGGGGATATGCATGCTATAGTATAGTAAGGGTTGAGATCATGTCCCTAGGCTTACTTTTCTATATGCGCAATGGTAACCATGTTTAGGAATAACATGCCTTGCATTAGATACCATGTTACTTAGGCTTTCTTTCAGCATAACATCATGCATTTCCCTCACTTAGAAATCATGTTCATAGGATTAACGATAATAACAAAAACTAGTACTATGTGATTCTGTCAACAAGTTCAAAAAAATGCAATCCTGCCTTAGAGTAATTGTATTAACAAAGCTGTCACCATGTGTCACCAGGCTTACCCATTTAGAGATCCTATTAACCTATTAAAATATCGCCTATGCTGAAGTTGTACACAATACTGTGATTTCATATGCATTTAGAAATTCATGCTTAGGTTATCATGCATCATTAGACCCCATGCAATAGGATCATGCTCGTTTACTACATTCAGTCAAATATACTGAAACATTCCCTGTTCTAATAAACCAACAATCAGTCTTTTTGTAAACACTTAGAATCTCATGCTATTAGGATTGGTAATCTGGAACCCTTAACAAATCTGTACAACTGCTGCATGTTATTTTACACCTAGGCAAGCCTTATGTAATCAACTACAAGAGAAAAATAAAACCAGATTTTTTTTCTGTGTGACTATGTTAGCTATCAGCATATTAAAAATCAGTAGGCAAACCTTGTTAGGACTTCCTCTCTGAGTTATGTAATAAAAATTGATTCTGCTACTATCATTTAGGCACCATGCTTAAAGAATTGAATCTGGACCTTAATTTGTGTATGAGACATGTTGCTTATGTGCAATACATGTGGAGGAATACTTCAGCCTCTATCTGCTTTACATGTTCTCCCTTACTTGCAAGTCCTACTTGTTTATTATATGTCGCCTTACCATTTTTACCTTTAAAACCTGAGGGTATACCTAGAAACCTCCCTTTTAGGATAGTAGTCCTAATTTCTTCCAGGACTAATAGGAGAGGGTCGGGTAACAGCATGCAGTAGAGTTCATCACCAATACGCACTTTAATTGCCTTCATGGGGTGGGAAAGGGTAGAATATGAATATGATGACCGGTGCGTTAATACCACGTGTAGCCCCTTTTTGAGGAGTGTCATACCGGGATATTGCATTGTTGTGATCCATATTATTATTAAACCTAGTATACCCTTTACTTTCACATGCTTAGATTGTAACTTTTTTCCAAAATCAAACCCTTTTCATTAATTGCTTCAAAACATTTGTGTACTTAGACTTAAATCCCCTCTTATTTGAGCCCTACTTGTTGTTTGCTATAGTTGTACAAATTCACAAAAGTTGTTTGGCCGGGAACCACACTGGTGGATCCTGAGGGGTGTCTAGCACCTTCCCCTAAGGATAATTTCAAGCCCTTACCCTATCTCTGGTTAACAACGTAGTTGTAAATGAACCCCTTTAGTGTCCTAACGCACCTTTAAAATTCGTAGGTGGCGACTCTAAAAAACACAAACCCCTTTCCCATAAGGAAAGAGTTGTCTTAACAAAAATGTCATGAACCCGAACTCCACGAGGAAAAATGGGGGCGCGACAGCCGGCTAAAAGCCAAGGCTAGACATTGGAGCTGCACCTGCTTTATATTCTGCACTTTCTTCTTTAACTGGTATGTCTCTAGTTAAATTTTGAAACCCAAACTCTATGTGTTCTATTCCTGCACTAGTTATGGGCTATGAATTCAATGTATCTTCATGTTTGCTTCTCTGTTTAGCATGTCTAAATGCTCCTTTTGCTCAAATATGAAATCAATATTTCTATGTTTATTTTGCACTAGTTCGATTTGTTATGCATTCAAGCTGTCCTTTTGGTTACTGCTTTACCCAACATGTCTAAATTCAGTTTTCTTTTGCTCAAGTATGTATTCAGTATGTCTAGACTTCATTTGATGGTTTGATACTTGCCAAGCATGTTTCTGTTACTCCCTTAAATTGGTATGATCCTGATTAATAACTTACCCCCCCCCCCCCTCTTTCCTAATGAACTCAACTGTATGTCTAATCCTGTCTAATCCACCCTTGTTTTCCATATGTTTTTACTACATCTTTGCTCTATGTCCCAACTGCCTATTATCATGGCTAACCTTTTAAATCTCTAAGATTCCTAAGTGTTATGTTGCATTGCCTCCCCTGTACCCTGTTCATGTGCCCCCTAATGTTATTTCTATATGTTCCCAACCCCTTTCACCCCTGTTTAAAAACCTACTTGTTAAAATGCCTATGAATTTTGGTATTTTATGATTGATTGGTTGTTTGCTGAATTGCTCTCTTCAGAGTTGATTTCAAAATTGTTCTTAGTATTCTTCTCAAAACTGTTTTCATTCCTAAATTAGTTTCTATTCCAAAAAAATCTTTTCACTCCTAAAGTTATCACTATAATGTTTTACTAAGTCTTTCAAAACTATGTCAAGCACTCTCACATTACTCTTAGACTATTAGGTTCTGCCCCTCCAGTGTGTGTACTGTTTAGGAATCCCTTGAGATTCCTTTAAACTATGGCACACTGGGGCTGGCCCTTCCACACTGCACATAACCAGTCCCTATCTGAGAAAGGTCTTGGTGTGAGCATTTCCCTATATCTTTGAGATCCTTAGGGAACTCTGACACACTTAGACACGCATTGACTATGAGATTCTTGGCATTTGAGATTATATTGAAGGCCCGGTACTCCCGGGTTTACTTTGGGCCAGCTTTAGGCTCCATGTAGTATAACTTACATTTCATCTATGTAATTTATTCAATCGTGGTTTGTAATAATCCTTTGTAAACATATATTGTGGTAACTAGTAAAAAAGGGATGGTTGTTATATGATTATTGTAAAGACCCGTAAAATTTCACGTCTAAAATAATGCCCGAATAGGTCTATGTATTGTTATAGCTGTAGAATTTCTTAAAAACGGACCCTTTTTGAAGTAAAAAGTACCCCGAGACTTAGAACATAAAAATTTTCAGAATTGCGTTGTTATGCGACGCACTATGTGACCGCTTAACAGGTATGCGGACCGCATAGTGGTCGCATACATGGACAACCTTCTATCCAATTTTAGGACAGCTATGCGGCCCAAGATGCGATCGCATTTTGGGAATGTGGACGCATAGTTGTCCCATCCTTGCATCTCCATTTTCTGCGAAGGAGGTTATGCGACGCACTATGCGATCACATAACATGTATGTGGACCGCATAATGGTCGCATACTAGGGTAGTCCGGTTCCCCTCTTTGTCCCACTTTAGGGCCAACTATGCGACAAGAATAGGGACTGCATAGCAGGAATGCGATCGCATTCCTGACCGCATTTCCTGCTTCAGGGCTCTTTTAATTTCTAATTTTACACCTGACCCCAAGTTTAATAAAACACCCCTCCCTTTAATTTTTAACATGCATCTAAACAAAAATAGATAGAAGTGAGAGTGGGTTCTAGAGAGAGAAGTCCTCATCTTCCCCAAATTGATTTTTCAAATATCGCTCAGGCCCGAAAATTATCGAGTAATCTTCATCTTCTTCACTCTAAGAGGTAAGTCCCCACCCCATTTCCTTTTTATTCTCAGGTTTTAGCTAAAAAGGGGTAGAAAACATAAGTTGATTCTTGAAAATAAAAGCTGATACCTTGCATGCATGTGAGTTAAACTCCATAATCTAGTAAAGAGAAACGAGTTTGGGTAACTCTTCACAAAAAGGGGGTTAGTAATCTAAGGGGGTCACATAGCGTTCGATAAAATACCTAAATGAGTTCGTGTTATGTTCATGGTTCCTAATTCTAAGCGAAATATGTCACATTGTGGACTAGATTGACGGTGCTAGACGGTTCGGTGAATTGTGATAGATATTAAGGGGGAATTTCGACTCGAGGTATGTATGGCTAACTTTAATCTTCGTAGAGTCACCTTGTTGGTGTCCAAACATTCGGTATGAGTTTTTTGCCGAGTATATGTGAATTGATTGTTCGGCTATGTTGAGGTGTAAGATTTCATTTTCTGATTTTCTTTGTCGATTACCACGTTAAGTGAAATTGTGAAAGGTGATTTCTATGTGATTACCCTATCATGTGCAAGGTTCGTCAAATGCTTGAATATGGTTGTATGGAAGAATTGTAACGAACCAAAATGTGTGAATGTGCCTAAGTGCTAAGGGTTGTGTAACAAGTAATGAAAAGGAGTTATGAATTGATTTAATTGAACTAAATGACCATGGCAATATCGTATATGACTTATTGTTTGGAAAATTTTATTGTGGCTCGATTTTATACGGATTGTCGGATGTAATGAATTTATATTCTTGCTGACGAAACTCTTTGTGCTTGAAATAACGGTTGATAAAGACTAGTGTGAACACATGATTGTTTGGTTGTTATGAAATTGTACTCTTGATAATATGAAGCCTTGTAATTGAATTGTGGGCTGTTATTGTTTCTATGAAATGTGATTGTCCGGTGGGATCGGGTTGCGCGCGGCAACAGGAGGAATAAGGTTGATGTGACAAGAAATAAGGGTGGAATGTAAATTGTACGGTAGGATCGGGTTACACGCCGCAACAGAATGGAATAAGGCCACAGAATGCAATAAGGCCGAAATGTGATTGTCCAGTAGGATTGGGTTGCACGCCGCAACAGGAAGTATTAAGGGTAGATTGTTGAGAAGGAACAAGGGTGGAACATGATTGTGTGTTTAAATAAGAATCTGCGAAACTCTCAATTGTGTTGTTTCTGTATCTTTGTGCACTATTTGTTGGTTTCTGTAACTGTCTCCTATCTGTGTATTGTTTGATTTTACTTAGAGTAAAGTTTGTTCATACATACTAGTACTATTCAATGGTACTAATGTCCCTTTTGCCGGGGGATCTACATCTCTTTATATGGATATAGGTGGTTCCATAGCAGGTAGCTCAGCCCGCTGTTAGTGGTGCCTCTTCCTCATCTCTTCAGCAGTTCTGGTAAGCCCTATTTCCTCTCGGGGCCGTGTGTGGACTATATTTGCTTATGTTGTAAAAGGTATAGCCGGGGCCTTGTTACCGGCAAGTCTATGTAAACTCCTAGTACTCTTAGAGGCTTCGTAGACACTGTGTGGGTAGTATATATATGTATATTTTGGGCGGTACTTGTACTCACTCGTAATTGGGGATCGCATCGAAAATGTTGTGTGTAACTTATATGTTTTGGATTATCAATTGTTGAAAGTTAAAAGAGGAAAATGAATTTACGTTATAAATCGTACTTTGAATCTAAATTGGCAATTCATATGGAACTATTTATATTATGAACCCGGGGAAATGTGCAGGGTAGGAAAGGCAATCCAGGTCGGCTTGACTGGGTTCATCAGGTTGAGCTCCGGTCCCATCCCTCGATTTTGGGGCGTGACAAACTTGGTATCAAAGCCTAAGGTTTTAAAAGTGTCCTAGGATGTCTCGGAGCTGTGTCTAGTAGAGCCCTTCTTATCGGTGTGTTGTCGACCGCATCTATAATTAGGGGGTTGCATGGACATTTTGGAAAATACCCTTTCATTGTTACACAATATCGTGCGATGAAGTGGAAGGTGAGAATATCTTTAGCTAACTCGTGCATTGTCCTAATTTTCAGTAAATGGCACCCAAGAAGAGAGCTCGACTCGGCCTAGAGGCCAATGCCACCCCAAGTGTGGCCATAACTTCCCTATCTAATGGTGTGGGTGAGAATGATTCCCCGACCCTGAATCTTCCTGACCCTTCCATTCCAGGCCAAACTGTTCCAATTCCTGCTCCAACGAAGGGTGCCACAGTCCCTCCCGCTGATGTTCCTGATTCTTCCTCAGTCCCAGCTTCCGGTCCCGGTATTTCTCATGGGGGCCTCAGATGAGCTATTCAGATGTTGACTCAACTAGTGGCCTCTCAACGAGCAAGGGGATTCTTCGAGTTCCAGCGTCAACCAGTTTCTGCGGTTAGCCCCTCCAGAGTTCACAGGCACCGACCCAGAGGCCGATCCTCAGGATTTTATAGAAGAAATGTACAAGACTCTCTGGGTTATGAAGGCTACAGAGACATAAGGAGTGAGTTAGCTTCCTATCGTCTGAAGGGAGCGGCATATTCGTGGTTCGAGATGTGAGAGAGTTCCCGTGGAGAGGGGAGCCCTCCGGCGAGGTGGGTCGAGTTTGTAGATGCTTTCATGGATCATTTCTTGCCTGTCGAGATTATGGAAGCCTGTGCTGCAGAGTTTGAGGTCCTTAAACAGGGCAACATGAGTGTGTGGGAGTACCACATGGAGTTTGTGCGCTTGTCCAAGTATGCTATCCACATGATGCCGACTATGGAGGCCAGAGTTCATCGGTTTGTTCAGGGCCTTGGTCCCTTGGTTATCAATGAGGCTGCTATAGCTTCTTTGCACTCAGATATGAACTATGGAAAGATTGTAGGATTCGACCAGGCTACGGAGGCTCGGAAATTAAAGATAAGAATGGAGAGGGAGAGTAGTAGTAGGGCCCGGTCAGCGGGCAACCCCAGGAGTTCAGTTGGAGGAGGAAGATCATCCCTTGGGAGAGGGACATCAGAGACATCTCAGTACTATGCTCAGTCCTCAGCCAGTGCGCCGCCATCAAGGCACAATTATCAGCAGGGAGGTCGCTTTGGGCCTGGTTCAGACATCAGGAGGTTCCATCAGTCGGGTCATTCTGGTCGTAGGTTCCAGCAGCAGCGGAGGGACCCATGTCGTAAGTGTGGGAGGTTTCATTCTGAGCCTTGTTACCTGGATATCCCGGTATGTTATAGGTGCGGAGTGAGGGGCCATGTTCAGCGAGATTGTCATGCGCCCAGTCAGGGTACAGGTAGGGGTACTGCTCAGCCATCAAGTTCGTCAGCCGCTACATCTTCAGCACACCCTCCATCACCAGCAGGGCGCGGTGCAGCTAGGGGTAGAGCACGGGGTCAAGGGGGACCCACTCGATTATATGCCTTGAGTGGTCGCCAGAGTGCAGAGGCTTCTCCAGATGTTTTCACAGGTATTCTGACTGTTCAAACACATGATGTTTATGCTCTTATTGATCCCGAATATTCATTGTCATATGTTACTCCATTTATTGCTTCAAGTTTTGGGATAGAACCCGAACAGCTTCATGAGTCGTTCTCAGTGTCGACTCCGGTTGGTGATTCTATTACGGCTGCACGAGTCTATTGGAATTGTGTTGTCACGGTGTGTGGTCGAAATACCACGACCGAACTTATTGAGTTAGAAATGGTAGATTTTGATGTTATCGTGGGGATGGATTGGCTCTACTCGTGCTTTGCTAAACTCGATTGCTGAACCGGAATTATGAGGCTCGAGTTTCCTAATGAACCGGTTATTGAATGGAAAGGGAATGATGTTGTGCTGAGAGGTAGGTTTATTTCCTATCTTAAGTCCTCGAAGATGATCCGGAAGGGGTGCATCTATCATTTGGTCCGGGTTGCGGACACAACTTCTGAGGTGCCTTCTCCCGGGTCTATGCCGGTTGTGAATGAGTTTCTTGAGGTATTTCCGGATGAGCTTCCTGGGATTCCACCAGATAGAGAGATCTATTTCGGGATTGATGTATTGCCAGATACGCAGCCAATATCTATTCCACCTTACAGGATGGCGCCAGCAGAATTGAGAGAGTTAAAAGAACAATTGAAAGATCTATTATAAAAGGGTTTCATTCGCCTAAGTGTGTCACCTTGGGCGCACCGGTTCTCTTTGTCAGGAAGAAGGATCGATCGCTACGGATGTGTATTGATTATCGGCAGCTTAACAAGGTCACCATCAAAAACAAATATCCAGTGCCTCGAATAGATGATTTGTTCGACCAATTACAAGGTGCTAGGTTTTTCTCCAAGATTGATTTACGATCCGGGTATCACCAGTTAAAGATCAGGGAGCAGGATATTCCTAAGACCTCCTTCAGGACTTATTACGGGCGCTTTGAATTTCTAGTAATGTCTTTTGGGCTAACCAATGCCCCAGCAGCTTTTATGGATCTTATGAATCGGGTTTTCAAGTCGTTTCTTGACTCCTTTGTGATTGTCTTCATTGACGATATCCTTGTTTACTCGCGAAGTCGGGAAGATCATGCTAATCACCTCAGGGCAGTTCTGCAGACTCTTCATCAGCACCAGCTATATGCAAAGTTTTCAAAATGTGAGTTTTGGCTAGAATCAGTCACCTTTTTGGGCCATGTTGTTTCCAGGGAAGGGATTCAGGTTGTCCCTAAAAGATCGCAGCGGTGAAGGATTGGCCTAGACCAACGACCCCACAGAGATTCACAGTCTCTTGGGTCTAGCTGGGTACTATCGCAGGTTCGTGGAGGGATTGTCTACCCTCGCCTCTGCATTGACTAAGCTGGCGCAACAAGCAGTTAAATTTCAGTGGTCCGATGATTGTGAAGAGAGTTTTCAGGAATTGAAATCAAGATTCACTTCGGCACCGGTGTTGACCTTGCAAGAAGGTACATAAGGATTCGTGGTTTATTGTGATGCTTCGAGGGTTGGTTTGGGGTGTGTATTGATGCAATGTGGTAAAGTTATAGCGTATGCTTTAAGGCAGCTCAAGAATCACGAGAAGAATTATTCGACGCATGATTTGGAGCTCGCGACAGTTGTGTTTGCATTGAAAATATGGTGGCATTATCTTTATGTGTTCTATGTGGACGTGTTCATAGACCATAAGAGTCTTCAGTTTTTATTCAAGTAGAAGGAGTTGAACTTAAGGCAGCGGAGGTGGTTAGAATTGTTCAAAGATTATGATATGAATATTTTGTACCATCCAGGGAAAGCGAATGTGGTAGCCTACGCTCTTAGTCAGAAATCCATGGGTAGCTTGGCACATTTGGAAGCCGGTCAGAGGCCTTTAGTTCGGGAAGTTTATCAGTTGGCCAGTCTAGGGGTCTGTCTTTTGGCCTCAGATGAGGGAAGTGTCGTGGTGCGTAATGGAGCGGAGCCTTCGCTTGTAGAGAAATTCAAGGGAAAGCAATTCAGGGATCCGGCTTTGGCACAACTGAGGGAAACTATTTTGAATCACAAGACTTCAGCATTTTCACTCGGCAATGATGACGGTGTCTTGCGGTGTCAAGGGAGATTATGTGTTCCAGATGTGGACGATCTTCAGGAGAGGGTAATGGTAGAGGCTCATAATTCCAGGTATTCTGTTCACCCAAGTTCTACAAAAATGTATCGCGATCACAAGGAGATTTTTTGGTAGAATGGTATGAAGAGGGGTGTGGCGGACTTTGTGGCTAAGTGTCCGAATTGTCAGCAAGTGAAGGCCGAACATCAGAGGCCCGGTGGGTTGACGCAGCTTATGGAGATACCGATGTGGGAATGGGAAATGATCATTATGGACTTTGTGGTAGGGTTACCCCGCACTCAGCGCAGGTTCGACTCAATTTGGGTAATAGTGGACCGACTCACAAAGTCGGCGCATTTCTTGCCAGTCAAATCTACCGATACTGCAGAACAGTACGCTCAGTCGTGTATCAAAGAAATAGTCAGACTCCATGGCACTCCAGTTTCTATTATCTCGGATCGAGGATCCCAATACACAGCTAACTTTTGGAGGAAATTTCAACAAGGTTTGGGTACTCAGGTATATCTCAGCACAAATTTCCACCCACAAACGGACGGCCAAACGGAATGGACTATTCAGACGCTTGAAGATATATTGCGGGCTTGTGTTTTGGATTTCAAGGGTAGCTGGGATGATCACATGTCACTTATAAAATTTGCTTACAATAACAGTTTCCATGCTAGAATTCAGATGGTCCCATTTGAGGCACTGTACGGAAAGAGGTGTAGGTCTCTGATTTGATGGTTTGAGGTTGGTGAGGCAGAATTGTTACGACCGGATCTTGTGCACCAAGCTATGGAAAAGGTTAGAGTCATTCAGGAAAGGATGAAAACTGCTCAGAGTCGTCATAATTCCTATGCGCACGTTCGTCGAAGAGATTTGGAGTTTCAAGTAGATGATTGGGTATTCTTGAAGGTGTCACCCATAAAGGGGGTGATGCGGTTTGGGAAGAAAGGGAAATTGAGCCCGAGATATGTCGGTCCATATCGAATCGCTCAAAGGATAGGGCAAGTAGCATATTGGATGGAATTGCCCCCTGAAATGTCATTAGCACATCCAGTGTTTCATGTGTCCATTCTAAAGAAGGTAATTGGAGATCCAGCTTCCATCGTGCCAGTTGAGACCATTGAAATTAATGAAGAATTGTCAAATGAAGAGGTTTCGGTTGCTATTCTTAATATGCAAGTCCATAGATTGAGAAACAAAGAAATTGCTTCTATTAAAGTGTTATGGCGAAGTCAGCAAGTCGTGGAAGCCATAAGGGAAGCGGAAAGTGAAATGAAAGAAAAATATCCCCATTTGTTTGAACAAGTCTAGTAGTGATCGTGAGAGCTTCCATCTCTAAACCATTATATGTTGTGTCAAATTTTGTACAAAAAGTACCCCATTCCCGCNCCCCCCCCCCCCCCTCCTAATTGCTCTACTCTTGTAACACCTCAATTTATGCCATATATGTGTATGTTGTGATTATTTGGGTAATGTGCAACTCCTTGAAGTAAGGTAAATTATGTGCAATTCATGTGATAGTTAAATGATATGCAAGTTGTGGTGTTAACTGAACTATGTATAACATGTTGAAGTAATTAAATTATATACACTTTGATGAGATAACTGAATTATGTGCAAGTTGATTGGAGTAATAGAAAATGTGTGAAATTCATTAACAATATATTTCGGGGGCTCTCTGACAGGTAGATACGCCAAATTACAAAGGAAACTCTAGCAAAACTTTCAGAGAATATCGGAGTTAGTGAAAATTTGGGGGTTAGCATATTGTGTTGTCCAAAATGATTCCCCGATCCTCATTCGAGGACGAATCATTTTAAATGGGGGAGAATGTAAAGACCCGTAAAATTTCATGTCTAAAATAATGCCCGAATAGGTCCCTGTGTTGTAATAGCTGTAGAATTTCTTAAAAACAGACCCTTTTTGAAGTAAAAAGTACCCCGAGACTTAAAACATAAAATTTTCCAGAATTGCGTTGTTATGCGACACACTATGCAATCGCATAACAGGTATGCTAACCGCATAGTGGTCGCATACATGGACAGCCTTCTGTCCAATTTGAGGACAGCTATGCGGCCCAAGATGCGATCGCATTTTAAGAATGTGGATCGCATAGCTGTCGCATCCTTGCATCTCCATTTTTTGCGTAGGAGGTTATGCGACGCACTATGCGATCACATAACATGTATGCGGACTGCATAATGGTCCCATACCAGGGTAGTCCGATTCCCCTCTTTGGCCCACTTTAGAGCCAACTATGCGACAGGAATGCGGACCGCATAGCAAGAATGAGATCGCATTCCTGACCGCATTTCCTGCTTCGAGGCTCTTTTAATTTCTAATTTTACACCCGACCCCCAGTTTAATAAAACACCTCTCCCCTTCATTTTTAACATGCATCTGAACAAAAATAGAGAGAAGTGAGAGTGGGTTCTATAGAGAGAAGTCCTCATCTTCCCCAAATTGATTTTTCAAATATCGCTCAGGCCCGAAATTTATCGAGTAATTTTCATCTTCTTCACTCTAACAGGTAAGTCCCCACCCCATTTCATTTTTATTCTCAGGTTTTAGCTAAAAAGGGATAGAACACATAAGTTGATTCTTGAAAATAAAAGTTGATACCTTGCATGCATGTGAGTTAAACTCCATAATCTAGTAAAGGGAAACGAGTTTGGGTAACTATTCACAAAAAGGGGGTTGGTAATCTAAGGGGGTCACATAGCATTCGATAAAATGCATAAATAAGTTCGAGTTATGTTCATGGTTCCTAATTCTAAGCGAAATATGTCACATTGTGGACTAAATTGACGGTGCTAGACGGTTCGGTGAATTGTGATAGATATTAAGGTGGAATTTCGACTCGAGGTATGTAGGGCTAACTTTAATCTTCGTAGAGTCACTTTGTTGGTGTCCGAGCATTCGGTATGAGTTTCTTGCTGAGTATATGTGAATTGATTGTTCGGATATGTTGGGGTGTAAGATTTCATTTTCTGATTTTCTTAGTCGATTACCACGTTAAGTGAAATTGTGAAAGGTGATTTCTTTGTGATAAATCTATCATGTGCAAGGTTCGTCAAATGCGTGAATATGTTGGTATGAAAGAATGGTAACGAACCCAAATGTGTGAATGTGCCTAAGTGCTAAGGGTTGTGTAACAAGTGATGAAAAAGAGTTGTGAATTGATTTAATTGAACTAAATGACGATGGCAATATCGTATATGACTTATTGTTTGGCAAAGCTTATTGTGGCTCGATTTCATACGGATTGTCGGATGTAATGAATTTATATTCTTGTTGATGAAAATATTTGTGCTTGAATTAACGGTTGATAAAGACTAGTGTGAACACATGATTATTTGGTTGTTATGAAATTGTACTCTTGATAATATGAAGCCTTGTGATTGAATTGTGGGCTGTTATTGTTGCTATGAAATGTGATTGTCTGGTGGGATCGGGTTGCGCTCCGCAACAAAAGGAATAAGGTTGATGTGAAAAGAAATAAGGGTGGAATGTAAATTGTACAGTGGGATCGGGTTGCACGCAGCAACAGAATGCAATAAGGCCGAAATGTGATTGTTCGGTGGGATCGGGTTGCACGCCTCAACAGGAAGTAATAACGGTGGATTGTTGAGAAGGAACAAGGGTGGAACATGATTGTGTTGAAATAAGAATCTGTGAAACTCTCAATTGTGTTGTTTCTGTATCTTTGTGCACTATTTGTTGGTTTCTTTAACTGTCTCCTATCAATGTATTGTTTGATTTTGTTTAGAGTAAAGTTTGTTCATACATACTAGTACTATTCAACGGTACTAACGTCCCTTTTTCCGGGGGCGCTACATCTTTTATATGGATGTAGGTGGTTCCATAGCAGGTAGCTCAGCTCGCCGTTAGTGGTGCCTCATCCTCATCTCTTCAGCAATTCTGGTGAGCCCCATTTCCTCTCGGGGTCGTGTGTGGACTATATCGTTCTCTTTTGCTTATGTTGTAAAAGGTATAGCCGGTGCCTTGTTACCGCCAAGTCTATGTAAACTCCTAGTACTCTTAGAGGCTCCGTAGACACTGTGTGGGTAGTATATATATGTATATTTTGGGCGGTAGTTGCACTCACTCGTAATTGGGGATTGCATAGGAAATGTTGTGTGTAACTTGTATGTTTTGGATTATCAATTGTTGAAAGTTAAAAGAGGAAAATGAATTTACGTTATAAATCGTACTTTGAATCTAAATTGGCTAATTCATATGGAACTATGTATATTATGAACACGGGGAAATGCGCAGGGTAGGAAAGGCAATCCAGGTCGGCTTGACTGGGTTCATCCGGTTGAGCGCCGGTCACGTCCCTCGGTTTTGGGGTGTGACAATTATGTGGGGTAAACAGGGTAGAGATCATGTTTTTAGGTTTTACACTATGTTGATTTGTAGTAGAAATCATATTTTAGGTTCATGTTATGCACTAGCGATCATGCCTTAGTATTACTATGCTTATTCTCATTAAAACCATGCGAAATTTGTGCATTAGATAATGTGTCTTAGGATATTCACGTTTTCACCTATTAGAAATCATGTTGTAGTTCATTACTTTATCTATGATTCTGTTCATGCCTTAATAACCTAGTAATCCTATTATTAGGTTGTTACTAATGCTGCCTAATAAAACGACCTTCTCCATGTGCATTAGAGATCCTGTTTTAGGACCGTATGTGCATTTGCCTTGAAACATGTCGCTAAAATAAATAGGTTTAAAATAGCCCCTACACACCTAGGTATTGTGTTCTTATATAAATCAGTATAAAATCACCTACTACAATAGTCATCACTTAGATCAGCATGCCTATAGGTTGGAATAATTCAAAGTTGCTTTAATTAGTTCCCGGAATTATGATGGCATACAACCCCAAGCCTAGGCAATCATTAGGTATTTAATGTTCTTATAAAAGCTGTGAAATGGCTCTGTTTATTTGTAAACTGCTCAGGTTTAACAGGTTTTAAAATCAGTAGGCAAACTGATTAAGATTCTTTCACTTCGCTCCAAACAATGCTGCATATTCTGTGTTTGTGATTCTCACTTAGATACCCTGTTCTAGGACCTCTCTGAAATTACCTAAAATTTGTGTTGAGACATGCTGCTTATTTGCCTATATATGTGGAGGTTAACATGAGCCCCTTAATTGCTCCCCTTATTGGTAGTCCTATGTGTTATTTGTTGTCTCCTAGATTTTTTCCTTTTAAACACCTTTAGGAGGGTCTAGTACCACCTAAATCTAGAGGTCCTAAACTCCTTCGGGACCACAATGAAGGGACGGGTAACAACACGCTTAGAGTTCGCTAATTAAAAGGATATGATGACTTGTGCGCTAATGCAACGTGTAGACCCTCTAATTGAAGAGTGATTACCGGGCATTGTACGAATATGATCCTATAGGCTAACCAACCTAGGACCTCCCTCATTCCTTTTACATGTGTGTGCTTAGACTGTTTATCTGTCAAAAGGTCTTTTATTCTTTTTAGATATGTGTGCTTAGACTGCTTATCTGTCAAAAGGTCTTTTATTCCTTTTACATATGTGTGCTTAGACTGCTTATCTTTCAAAAGGTCTTTTATTCTTTTACATATGTGTGCTTAGATTGCCTATTTGTTGGTTGACTAATTCACGAAGTAAGTTTGGCCGGGACCCACCATTGTGTACCTCGAGGGGTGCCTAACACCTTCCCCTCGAAGTAAATTCAAGCCCTTACCCAATCTCTGGTAATGCAAACTGGTTCTATGAGTTACTTGTAATAGGTTCCCTAACGCACCTTAACCCGTTAGGTGGCGGCTCTTCAACTTCTTGTACCCATTTCCCAAAAGGAAATGAGTTGTCCCAACAATGTCAAAACCCCGACTCCGTAAGGAAAAAGGGGGGCGCGACAGTATTCCCAATTCACAACACCAAATAAGAATTTTCGCTTACCAATTAGCATGAAGAAATCACATCTCTATGCCTACATGTCAATAAGCATGTCAAGTCATCAATTATAATATACCTCTTAGCATGTGGAATATACATCTATATGTCTCCATGTCAAATATACATGTCAAACCATAAATGTCACATTATCGTCCAGCATGAGAAAAATGAATCTCTATGCCTACATGCCAAGTATGCATGTCAAATGAATGATTTCACGGTGATATCCCCAAGTACTCTCCTCTCCATTTACTAAATTTGTCTGGCTCAATGCCCCTACTACATCACACACACACAATTACTCAACATTATAACGGTGGCTGGCTCATAACCCCCTCACCAAAGCACATGTATATATCACTACACATGCGCTCATTGCTGGTATGTTAGACTCCAGAGGGGAGGATCTTGCCCAAGCGTTAATCTAAAGCCACTATGGCATGCTGCGGCGTGCATCCCGATCCATAATAATAATAATAAAACCAGTAAGGCATGTTGCGGCGTGCAACTTGGTCCACGATGATAATAATAATAATAATGACGATGATGCTGATGATGCTGATGATGATGATGATGATGATGATGATAATCATAACGATAATCATAACGATGATGACGAGGAGGATGATGATGACGATGATGAGGACGATGATGAGGATGATGATGATGATGATGATGATGACGATGATGGTGATGATAATAATAATAATAATAATAATAATAATAATAATAATAATAATAATAATAATAATAATAATAATAATAATAATAATAATAATAATAATAATAATAATAATAATAATAATAATAATAATAATAATAATAATAATAATAATAATAATAATAATAATAATAATAATAATAATAATAATAATAATAATAATAATAATAATAATAATAATAATAATAATAATAATAATAATAATAATAATAATAATAATAATAATAATAATAATAATAATAACGGAAAAGGCCTAAATATTCCACTCAACTTTCAGAAAAGGCATATCCATGCCATCCGTTAAAAAAATGCTCATTTTATGCCACTGTCGTTACACCTTTGGCTCACCTATGCCATTAATAAACTAACGACACTCATTTTTTTTAAAAAAATTTAAACCCCAACATTTCTACGTGTAATGTCCCCATTCGTCCGAATTAACCCATGCCCTACATTATTTTAACCTAGGTTATGTCGATTAACCCAAACCCAACCCGGTTAACTTATTACCACATTAATCAACCCAACCCCAACCAAACCTAACCCAACCCATTCCAAATCCCCCCTTTCCAATCATCTTCCCCAAATCACAAAAACCCTAAAACCTCCATTGACAGAGGTGATGACCACCGTAACATCTCTGAACACCATCTCCACAGTCACCGCTTGTCACCGGAAACTTCCACTCTACAACCTTGTCTTCTTCTTCTTCTTCTTAAAGTATTTCTTCATCATTTTCTTGAATTGTTTCAATCACCTCTTCTTCATTGTCCAGGGGGAAATCTTCGTTTTCCTCTTCTGTTTCTTCTTCTTCATCACGAATGAGATGTAATCTCAGCCGTCAATCTTGACCGGAAGCAAGGAGAGTTTTGGGCCGACCAATTTTCACCTATGTCAACTCTAACCTTCCATATTTTCTCACCGCACGCATGAAGAAATTTTGCTTTCCATCTTAGTTTAAGGACGATAAAGGCGGCGGAAACTTCTTTTCTTTCTTCTCCGAATTACTTCTTTGCCAGCACCTTGAACTAAGTGGGGAAGAAGACCTGAGAGAAGGGGTTGGGCTATTTATTTGGGTATGTTTTAACCGGGTCGGGTTTGGGTAAGTGGACCTAACCAAGGTCAAAATTAAGTGGGGCATGGGTTAATTCGGACCAATAACAACAGGACACGTGGAAATGTGGGTGTTATAAATATTTAAAAAAAATAAAAATTGAGTTTGTTAGTCAATAATGGCATGGATGAGCCAAATGTGTAACGGCAATGGCATGAAATGAGCATTTTTTTAGCGGATGGCATGGATAGACCATTTTTGAAAGTTCAGTGGAATTTTTAGGCCTTTTCCGTAATAATAATAATAATAGTAATAATAATAATAATATTAATAATAATAATAATAATAATAATAATAATAATAATAATAATAATAACGATAACAATAATCATAACGATGATGATGAGGACGATGATGATCAGGACGACGACGACGATGAAGATGATGATGAGGACGATGATGATCAGGACGACGACGACGATGACGATGATGATGATGATGATAGTATTAGGCCTTCTGCAGCGTACAGTCCGATCCACAATAACACTCTCAATACGGCTCTAAGGCCTACCTCACTCATCAACCTCTCAAGTCCCAAGGGCTCAAAATCTCATACAACTCAACCCATCAACGCGACACATAGAAAATTATGATAACATGAGGTGTAATAATGAATGTTGAGGAGGGACTGAGATATGATACAAAAATAAAGAATTATGACTAAGTGTATAATTACAATTAAATCAGATAACTCAAAATAACATAAATAGTCTCATTAGGTCTCAATCAATTGATCACAGAAACTAAACATGAATCACAACTCAAATAATGAAACAAGTAGGGAGAACACTGATATAACAAAATATAATAGCAAAACAAATCTGGTAACAGTCTAAAAGTCAACTCGGATCATGATAACATGCACGCTCACACGCCCGTCACCTAGCATGTGTGATACCCCAACACATCACAAATAACATAGTTCCCAGGGATAATTACCCTCAAATCCAAGTTTAGGAATGTTACTTACCTCAAGCAAGCCAAATCAAATAGAGATCAAAGCAATCGATACTCTAAAAATGTCATCCCGCACAAATCAACCTCCGAACGACTCGAAACTATCCAAAAGCAACTCAAAAACATCAAATAATTCCAAATAAAACAAACCTAGACGATAAAGGTCGAACTATTAATCAATTATTCCAAGTCAACCAAAAAGTCAAATACAGGCCCGCACCTCAGAACCCGACAAAACTCACAAATTCTGATAACCCATTCGAATATTAGTCCAACAATATTAATTTCACTTAAATCCTACTCTGAATCAATGTCTGAACCTCAAATATTCAATTTAAAAAAGTTTAGACATAAACCCCCAATTTCTCTTTTGAAATCATCAGTCAAATGCAAAAATCAAAGATGGAATCACGAAATATAATCAAAACGTAGTAAGAAATACTGACCCCAATCCTTGTGGTGAAAAACGCCTCCAAAATTGCCCAAATTTGAGCTCCATAACTCAAAATATGATTAAATGCTTGAAACCTTCGAAATAGAGTATTTTATACAGTGCTCCAGGGGTACCCTTCGCGATCACGAGAAATAATTCACTATAGCAAAGCACAAAATTTACAGATCCAAAATTACTCTAAGCGTTCGGGACATCTCCCACGCGAACACAAGCACTGCTCAGATAACCCTAAGCGAACGCGGCCTGTAACTTCACGAAGGCGAATAAATAAATCCTCCAGCTCTCGCTCCCATCTCAAGTCTACGCAAATGCGGACCAGTTGTGCGAATGCGACGCCTACGTCCACCCAATATACACGAACATGCTCCTTCAATTGTGAATGCAAAGAGGAAAGTCACACAACTCCATGTTTAGCCTACGCGATCGCGAAGAGCAACTGAAACGTCAGAAAACTGCAAAAACCAGTAGCTCTTTCAACCTCAAAATATTCTGAAATCAATCTACAACACACCTGAGCCCCTTGGGGCCTCGTCCGAACATACCAAAAAGTCTCAAAACATAACACGGTCCTACTCAAGGCCTCATATAACACATAACAATATCAAAACTACGAATCACACCTCAAATCAAACTTGATGAACTTTTGAACTTTCAACTTCCAAAAATCGTGCCGATCAATACCGAATCAACCTGGAATGACCTCAAATTTTGCACACAATTTCCAAATGATATAGCAAACCTATTCCAATTTCTGAAACAATAATTCGAACCCCATAACATCAAAGTCAACTCCCGATCAAATTTATGAACCTTCCAAACCTTTAATTTCCAAATTTCGCAAATAAAGGCTAAAACCTTATTGAATCTTCCAAATGTCAATTCGGGCACATGAATCACCATCCGCATCTCACGGAACCATCAAAACACCGATCCGAGGTCACATACACAAAAGTCAAACTTGGTCAACTCTTCCAAATTAAAGCTTCTAAAACGAGAATCATTCTCCTAAATCAATTCTGAATCACCCGAAAACCAAAACCGATGATTCATGAAAGTCATACTACGTCAAACGAAGCTACTCATGCCTTCAACCCATCGAACGGAATGTAAATGCTGAAAACGATAGGTCGGCTCATCATAGAAGTAGTTTTTCTTAATTTCATTTGAGTTCTCATTAGTCATGCAGTATTTATTTATTTAATAATTATTATTTTTTATTTTGAATTATGTTATATTTTCATGTTGTCTGTCTAATAAATTTAAAAACTCTTTGTACTTTGTTTCAAATAAGCACCTTGAAGCTAGCTAATCCAGCCATCGAGCCATAAAAATGGGGGAAATTAGTAAAGGTTCCCTTATGCTACTTGAGTTTCATTCAAAAATAATTTAATTATTTGTGATGACCCGATAGGTCATCTTATATTTTAGAACCTAATTATATGTTTCGCGGTCTCAAATACCTCATTTTAGCCTTCCTCGATTTGCGTGCTCGTTCCGAATGTTCTTGCGCAAGGTTATATGTTAAAATCTGATAAAAATAAGAATTTTACCTTAAAATTTCATTTGAGTTGACTTCGGTCAATGTTTTGAGCAAACGGGCCCAGATCTGTGTTATGACGATCTCGGTGGGTCCGTATCATAATTTGGGATCTGGCATATGCCCCTAATCGAATTCGGAGGTCCCTAGCTCGAGTTATTGATTTTTTTTTTGTTGAAAATTGGAAGTTTGAAAATTTTGTGATTTTTAAGAATTAATTGACGTTGGTTTTATTGGTATCGGGTCCGTATTTTGGTTGCGGAGACCGATACAGAACCACTATGATACTTATGAATTGTCTGTCAAATTTGGAGAGAAACGGAGTTGATTTGACATGATTCGGACGTTCGCTTGTAAAAATAGAAGTTTTAAAGTTTTCTTGAAAATTTCATTTGATTCGGTGTCCAATTCGTAGTTCTAGGCGTTATTTTGGTGTTTTGATCGAGCGAGCAAGTTCGTATGATAATTTAGGACTTAAGTGCATGTTTTGTTTGGAGCCTCGAGGTCTCGGGTGAGTTTCGAATAGTCTACGAAGTTGTTTGAACTTAGAAAATCATAGTTGGTGTATCGGATCTGCAGACTTCGCATTTGCGAGGTCTGGCTCGCAAATGCAAGCCTCGCATTTGCGAATAGACCATCGCATTTTCAAGCTGTGGGCTGGGGGTGGACGTTCGCATTTGCGATGTTTTGGGTCGCATTTGCGATCCTCACAGTACGCATTTGCGAACATCCTGTTCGCATTTGCGAAGGCAGCAGAGATGGGGGAGCTTCGCATTTGCGAAGAATTTCTCCCACTTGTGGGGTTCGCAATTGCAAAAACCTGGTCGCATTTGCGACATATGCAGTTGTGTAAAATTTAAGTTTGATGGGATTTTTCTCTCATTCATCAAATTTCAAAACTTAGAACCCTAAAGGCGATTTTTCCAAGACCGTTTCTTCCCCAAATCATTGGTAAGTGATTCTAACCTATTCCCTTTGAATCTTTCATTACATTTCACGAGTTTTTAACCTAAAATCTAGTGTTTTCATGGTGGAAATTTGAGAGTTTGGGTAGAATTAGGGATTTCTGTAAAATTGGAATTTAAACCTCAAAGTGGGATAAGATTCCAAAACAAATTACATAACCGAGCTCAGGGGTGAATGGGTAATCGGGTTTTGATCCGAACTTGGGGATTGGACACACCGTTGACTTTTGTTGACTTTTTCAAAAATGGCTTAAATTGAATTTTTTGCAATCGTGGGTAGTTCTTAAGGCTTAATTTGAATCGATTGGTTGGTAATTTTATAGATTCTATTGGTTCGGATGCTTGTTTGAGAGGCAAAGCTGTGATGGAGCATTGAGTGGTCTTTGGAGCGAGTTGTTGTGTCTAACATTTACTTGAGGGAATTAGGAACCTTCGGAATATGTGTTATGTGAACTTCATGTGAGCAGCGTATATGCGAGGTGACAAGTGTTTATGTGTCGCTGCATTATCTGCTTTTCTCTGTTTTCCCATTTTTCTTAATTATCTCTTTCCCTGTGTTAATTGTTATATGCTCTATGTGTGTTCCCATGCCTAATTTCTACATGTTAGTCATTGTTTCATCATGTTTATGATATTAGATCTTTTCGTAGTTTCATGATCTCCTACTATTTGCTGAAGTTGGTTTATTTGTACCTTCTAGTTGTAAATTCTGGATTGGTTTTGTTGTCTAGTATTACTTTTGTGGATTGTAATGTTGTACAAGGTTTCATATTTGTTTCAATTTGGTGTTTAGGGATTGTAAAGGCTTTTTCGTGATTTGAATTGTAAGTTTTACTCTGCATATTGAGTACTTGATATTGATATGGTGGGATCGGGTTACAAGCCGCAACATGTGAAATAAGGGTGGTATCATGATGTGGAATAAGGGTGAATCTATATTGTACGGTGGGAACGGGTTGCACCGCGCAACAGGTGTAATAAGGTTGGATTGTTTTGGTGGAATAAGGGTGAACTATGATTATGATATTGTGATATGGTGGGATGGGGTTGCGCGCCGCAACACTTATATATATACTCATTGTTGTTAATGTTATTACGAGGAAATAAGGGAGTATTATGTGACATACGGTGGGATCGGATTGCGCGCCGCAACAACCTGTGTGCTTATATTCCTCAGAGATGTGATAGCTTTATGGTATTTCCTTTTCCACATAACCATTGGTCAATTTTGAACGTCGCTGACTTATACCTGAAGCTGTATCTATTGCATTCAATTGATCCTTTTTTGTCTATATTATTTATACCATATACAGGTTGTAGTGTGAGTGACCCGACTTAGCGTCATCACTACTTCGTCGAGATTAGGCTCGGCACTTACAGAGTACATGGGGTCGGTTATACTCATACTACACTCTTCACTTCTTGTGCAGATTTTGGTAACGGCCCGAGCTGATCCTGAGGTTAGCAGTTGGATTTTCTAGATAGGGGAGCCAAGGTAGATCTCTGGCGTCCGCAGACCCAGGATTCTCTTCCTAGTCACATTATTTCGTTGTTTCTTTTCTTTCAGAACAAAGAATTTCCTTTCAGACTCTATTTTCAGTAAGTCATAGTAGCTCGTGACTTGTGACTCCAGATCCTAAATGTATCAGATATTATAAGTTTTATGTTATTACGCAAATCATTTTTAGCTTTTGTTTAGTTTAATTGTTCTGGTTGTTAAAACTGGCTAAAGTTGGAATTAAGAACCCTCTAACGTTGCCTTGCCTAGCAAGTTAAATGTTAAGCGCCATCACGGTCCCGAGCGTGGTAATTCCCGGTCGCGACAAGTTGGTATCAGAGCATTAGGTTGCCTAAGTCTCATAATTCACGAGCAGGCTTAGTAGAGTCTGGAGGATCGGTATGGAGACGTATGTACTTATCTTCCGGAGGCTTTGAAGTTTAGGAAAAAATTTCACTTCTGTTCTTCTCTGTCGTGCGATTTTGTTCTCTCAATGCTAATTGAACTCTTCTACTCTTATTCTTTCGCAGATGGCGAGAACACATACCACATCTTCAGCCGAGCAGCAGCCAGATCCCCTAGTGGTAGCTCCTACGACGGGCAGGGGTCAAGGCTGAGGTTGTGCCAGAGGCCGAGGCAAGGGCAGGGCTTAGCCTAGAGCCCGAGCAGAAACACCAGTAGTAGAGCCTCAGGTAGAGTTTGACGAGGAGGTTCCAGCCCAGACTGTTCCTGTCGGGCCGGCTCAGGTTCCGGAGGGGTTTATTTCCACCCCGGTGCTTCAGGATGCTTTGGTCTGTTTGGTGGGCCTTATGGAGAGTGTGGACCAGACTGGCGCATTTCCCATGGAAACAGCCGTCTCTTTGGCCGAAGGAGGAGCGCGGACTCCCGTTACACACACTCCAGAGAAGATGGATCCCGACTATCATACTCGAGCAGCTCATTTAGTTGGAGTAGTTCAGTCGATTGTTATGGCACAGGCCGATAATGGATCAGCTATCTGTTCTGAGGATTTATGGAGATTGGAAATGTTTACTAAGCTCTATCCAGTTCACTTCAGTGGTGCATCTTCATAGGATCCCCAAGAGTATCTTGACAGCTGTCACGAGAACATAGGTATAGTGGAGAACAATAGGGTCGATTTTGCTGCATTTCAGATGTCAGGTTCCGCCAAGAAATGGTGGAGAGATTATTTGTTGACTAGACCAGGTGGGTTGCCTGCTCTTACTTTGGACCAGTTCTGTCAGGTCTTCCTAGAGAAGTTTCTCCCTATCACATTGAGGGAGGAGTATCGTCGTCAGTTCGAGCGCCTCCAGCAGGGCATTATGACTGTTACTTAGTATGAGACCCGTTTTGTGTATTTGTCCTGTCATGCTCTCCTTCTACTTCCTACCGAGAGAGAGAGAGAGAGAGAGAGGGTGAGGAGGTTTATTGAGGGACTTGCTCAACCTATCATATTGTAGATGGATAAGGAGACTAGAGTGAGATTACTTTTCAAGAGGCTGCCAATGTCGCTAGACGAGTCTAGATGGTTCTTGCACAGGGAGGTCAGGGGTCTGACAAGAGACCTCATTATTTCGGTGGGTTCAGCGATGCCTCATCTAGAGGAAGGGTTACTTTTAGTAGAAGCCATCCTTCCAGGCCATTTCATTAAGCTCTTCAGGCATCCCACGGTGCTTCAGGGAGTCGTGGTCCTTATGTACCTCATTCTAGACAGCCAACCTATAGTGCACCACCAGCTCCTATCACTGCGCCTCCTATTCAAAGTTATTACCGTGGTTATCCGGCTCGTTTGGGGTTAGTCTTAGTTTCCACAGCCACAACACCAGAATGGGTGTTTCGAGTGTGGTGCTTATGGGCATATAAGGAGGACATGTCCAAGATTATTGAGCGTCACACCACAGCGTCATGGTTCTAGTGCCATGGTCCCGGCACCAGTTGCTGCACCGCCTGTTCAGCCAACCAGAGGCAGGGGTCAGGCACTCGGAGGTAGAGGCCAAACTGTTAGAGGTGGAGGTCAGGTCGTTAGATGTGGAGGCCATCCAGCTAGAGGCCTTTCCAGGGATGTAGGTTAGAGTGGTGGGGCCCAACCCCGATGTTATGCTTTTCCAGCTAGGCCGGAGGTTGAGTCATCTGACATTGTTATCACAGGTATTGTTTCAGTTTGCAGTAGAGATGCTTCAGTTCTATTTGACCCATGTTCTACTTACTCCTATGTGTCATCCTATTTTGCTTCATGTTTGATTGTGCCTCGTGATTCTTTGAGTGCTCTTGTGTATGTGTCCACACCTGTGAGGGATGTTATTGTTGTAGATCGCATTTATCGTTCATGCGTAGTCACCATTAGGAGTCTTGTGACTAGTGTAAATCTTATACTCCTTGATATGGTTGATTTTGATGTTATCTTGGATATGGATCGGCTGTCACCTTATCACCCTATATTGGATTGTCATGCTAAGACGCTCACCTTAGCCTTTCTGGGGTTGCCTCAATTAGAGTGGAAAGGGACTCCTGGCCATTCTACCAGCAAGGTTATCTTTTATATGAAGGATCGGCGTATGGTCGAGAAGGGGTGTCTAGCTTATTTGTCTTATGTTCGTGATTCTAGTGTAGAGGTTCCTTCCATGGATTCAGTACCTGTGGTCCATGAGTTTCCAGAGGTATTTCCTGCAGACTTGCCGAGGATGCCACCCGACAGGGATATTGACTTCTGTATCGATTTGGCTAAGGGCACTAAGCCCATTTCTATTATGTCATACCGTATGGCCCTTCTGTTAGACCCATGACAAAGCTGATCGGCAAGCGGCACGGCAGTGGAAAGGATTTGGCATGATGGCCTTGCCATTGGCCTATGTGCGGGAGGGAAATCAACATGCGGGACAATACGAGCATTGTCAATGGAAACAAACTGTTGCAAAAGCAAGTGTGACGGATTACACTAAGATTTGATCACTAAGGTGTGACGGACTACCTTGAAGCACGAGTGGGCTATAGACAAGAAAAGGCCAAGGTCTTGACGGAACAAGGCGGACTGAACGGGAGCTTGACAGGGCAAAGCGGGAAAAACCTAGGCGCTAAGACATGAGGGCTTGGTGCCAAGGTAGTGGCATTGGAAACTTGGTGTTGTCTTGGCCTAGGTGATCGTGTTGGAACCTAAGGAATTTGTGGGCAAACGACTTAGCAAAGGGAATGGCATCATGTCTTGGTGACTTGATGCTACAATTTGCGTGGCATTGGCAAAGAGAAGATTTGATCAAGTAGGGGCGACTTGAAATGATCAAGCGACTATGGCAACGGGTGTGTGTGCGGCTAAGTCATGGGCGACAAGCTGTGGCGATGGCATTGAGCGGGAGCAGTGTCAACGGCAAGGCTGGGCGCAATGCTAGCCTTGGGGCGTACAACAGCTGACCAGAAACATGCACATGCAGTGCACATGGAGCGGTTACCAAGTGTGATGGGCACATGTTGTGCAGTTGGGCGGTCACAACTGCCATGTCTAAAGAGTGGATGATAATAGGGTTAAGTCTATGCACGTTTTTAGGCATGTTCTAGCATGACATGCACGTTTTTTATCATGGATGATCATGGCCTATGAGTTGGGGTGTCAACTGAAATAGGAAAACTGTTTTGGGCTGACTACATTATATATATGTATATTAGCAGCCCCAAAAACGGGAAGAAGTACCTAGAGAGGGAAATGAGCATGATGTAGGCATAGGGTTGTCTATGTCAAGGCTTGATCCTGACAAATGATGTGCCATTACCTTACCAAACGAGTGAGCAGCACGAAATGTCTTAGGCAGGGGCCGTTATAGGGCAGATTGTGCAAGAGTCGGCAATTTTTTGAGTTAGTGTCTGCCAAGAGTGGCACCACCTTAACATACTCGAGAGTTTCCTTTGTAATTCATATATTATAAAAGGTTGGAAAGGCGTTCCCGTAAATCTGTTTATGCCTTACTTATTTTATGTTGCCTTAAGTTTATTCTATGTATCAAACCTCGAAAGCGAAAAGAAATCGAAGTAGGGATGAGACAAGTTGAGACTTGACTGCCGCACAGCGGGCTATCTTTCGGCTGACAACAAATGCCCCCATGACAACTAGTATCAGAGCGGAGCAGGTTTGTGATGAGGGCGCAACGACCATGGACAAGACGGCAAGACAAGGGGTCAGTGTGCTTGTTCGTGGAAGGGACTGTCCGGGCATAGAAAATTCAAAAAAGGCAAGCAAGGCAGTGGTGCAAATTTTCGAGTTGAAAGGTGCCAAAATCAGTAATGGGTTCTTCTAAATCAAATCATTTGCGTGCTGTATTTGTTGTGGGAATGACGGGCAGGAAGGGAAAATGAGAAAAAATGTTGCACTTGAGTGCAAGGACAACGTATTTCTCAAAAGGGTGTTGAACTTGTTATGTCTTTGCAAATGGCGAGCATGTGTTGGGAATTATTCGACGAGGGCATCAAATTCAACTTGTTGGGGTGGTTTGTTAGACCCTTGACAAATTTGATCGGCAAGCAGCGCGGCAGTGGCAAGGATTTGGCATGATAACCTTGCCATTGGCCTATGTGGGGGAGGGAAATCAACATGCGGGACAATACGGGCATTGTCAATGGCAACAAACCTTTGCAAGAGAAAGTGTGATGGATTACACTATAATTTGAGGGCTAAGGTGTGACGGACTACACTGAAGCATGAGTGGTCTATGTTCAAACAAAGTCCAAGGTCTTGACGGGACAAGGCGGGCTGAACGGGAGCTTGACAAGGCGAAGCCGGAAAGACCTAGGCGCTAAGACATGATGGCTTATTGCCAAGGAAGTGGCATTGGCAACTTGGTGTTGTCTTGGCTTAGGTGATCGGGTTGGCACCTAAGGAATTTGTGGGCAACGGACATAGCAAAGGAATGGCATCATGGCTTGGGGACTTGATTCTAAAATCAGCGTGGCATTGGCAAAGGGCAGATTTGATCAAGTAGAGGCGACTTGACATGAACAAGCGACTGTGGCAGCGGGTGTGTGTGCGGCTAAGTCATGGGCGACAAGATATGGAGATGGCATTAAGCTGGAGCAGTGTCAAAGGCAAGGCTGGGCGCAACGCCAACCTTGGGGCGTGCAGCAGCTGGCCAGAAACATGTACATGCAGTGCACATGGAGCGGTTACCAAGTGTGCAGGGCACATGCTGTGCAGTTGGGCGGTTACAACTGCCATATCCAAAGAGTGTCTGATAATGAGGCTAAGTCTATGCACATTTTTAGGCATGTTCTAGCATTACATATATGTTTTTGATCATGGGTGATCATGGCCTATCAGTTTTGGTTGTCAACTGAAATAGGAAAACTTTTTTGGGCTGACTATACTATATATATGTGTGTTAGCAGCACTGAAAACGGACAGAAGTACCTAGAGAGCGTAATGAGCATGATGTAGGCATAGGGTTGTCTATGGCAAGGCTTGGGCATGACAAATGATGTGTCATTGCCTTTCCAAACGAGTGAGCAGCATGAAATGTCTTAGGTAGGGTCCATTATAGGGCAGATTGTGCAAGAGTCGGCAATTTTGTGAGTTGGTGTCTGCCAAGAGTGGCAGCAACTTGCCAAACTCGAGAGTTTCCTTTGTAGTACATATATTATAAAAGGTTGGGAAGGAGTTCCCGTAATTCCCATTGTGCCTTACTTAATTTATGTTGCCTTAAATGTATTATAAATATCAAACCTCGAAAGTGAAAAGAAATCGGAGTAAGGCTGACTCAAGTTGAAACTTAATTGTAGCATAGCGGGCTGTTTTTCGGCTGATAGAAAATGCCCCCGTGACACATGCCGTAGTTGAAAGAATTGAAGGAGAATTTTCAAGATTTTCTTGATAAGGGCTTCATTAGACCTAGTGTCTCGCCCTAGAAGGATGGATCGATAAGGATGTGCATAGATTACAAGAAATTAAACAAAGTCACCATCAAGAACAAGTATCCATTGCCGAGGATTGAGGACTTATTTGATCAACTTCAGGGTGCAAAAGTATTTTCGAAGATTGATTTGAGGTCTTGCTACCATCAGTTGAGGATTAGGGCATCTGATGTCCCTAAGATAGCTTTTTAGATTCGGTATGGGCATTATGAGTTTCTAGTGATGTCATTTGGGTTGACAAATGCCCCAACAACATTTATGGATTTGATGAACCGGGTGTTCAAGCCTTATCTGGATTCCTTGATGATTGTGTTTATTGATGATATCTTGATCTACTCCCAGCAATCGAGAGGAGCACGAGCCGCATCATCGGATCGTACTTCAGACTCTGAGAGACGGTCAGTTATATGCTAAATATTCAAAATGCGAGTTTTGGTTGAGCTCCGTCACTTTCTTGGGGCATGTTATCGGCATAGGGCATCTAGGTGGATCCTAAGAAGATTGAGGCCGTTCAGAACTGGCCTAGACTTGCATCAGCTACGGAGATCCGGAGTTTCTTGGGTTTTGCAGGCTATTACTATCGATTTGTGGAAGGGTTTTCATCTATAGCAACCTGTTGACCAAGTTGACCCAGAAGTTTGACCCGTTCAGATTGTCAGACGAGTGTGAGGTGAGCTTTCAGAAGCTCAAGACTGCTTTGACTACAACGCCGACATTGGTGTTGCCCATGGGTTCAGGATCTTATATGGTATATTGTGATGCCTCCCGTGTTGGGCTCGGTGCAGTATTGATGCACGATGGCAGGGTGATTGCATATGCGTCGTGACAGTTGAAGGTTCATGAGAAGAATTACCCTGTCCATGACTTAGATTTGGCAGACATTGTTCATGCGCTAAAGATTTGGAGGCACTATCTTTACGGCGTGTCATGTTAGGTCTTCACGGATCATCGGACCCATCGGTATTTGCTCAAGAAAAAGGATCTCAATTTGAGGCAGAGGAGGTGGTTGGAGCTATTGAAAGACTATGAAATCACCATCATGTATCATCCTGGGAAGGCGAATGTGGTGGCCAACGCCTTGAGTAGAAAGGCAGTGAGCATGGGCAACATTGCGTTCATTCGAGTCGGTGATAGGTCGCTTGCATCAGATGTTCAAACTTTGGCCACCAGCTTGTGAGGCTGGATATTTCAGAGCCTATTTGTGTTCTAGCTTGTAAAGTCACTCGGTCTTCTTTGTTTGAGAACATCAGAGGTCGGTAGTATGACGACCCTCATTTGTTGGTCCTTAGGGACACAGTGCGGCACGGTGGTGCCAAGAAGGTTATTATTGGAGATGAAGGAGTTTTTAGGATGCAGGGTTGTGTTTGTGTGACTAATGCAGATGGACTTCATGAGTTGATTCTTGAGGAGGCCCATAGTTCCCGGTATTCCATTCATCCGGTTGCCACCAAGATGTACCAGGACTTGCGACAGCATAATTGATAGAGGGGGATGAAGAAGGATATAGTTTCTTATGTAGCTCGGTGTCTAAATTGTCAGCAAGTAAAGTATGAGCATCAGAAACCAGGTGGTTTGCTACAATTGTAGCTAAGTGTGTTAGGGCAGAATATAGCGAAAGCAGTTAGAAAGCTGAAGAAGAGCAAACCAGAATGCCCTAAGTCGAAGGCTCGATGTTGACCTCGAGGGCCATTGAGACTGAGGTTCGGGGCCTGGGTCGGTAGATCGATGGAGCTGTAATAGTATTATAGGCCTTGGACTACACTATTTATGATCAATGATAATCTATAAATGAAGAACAAGTAATGGAAAGCAATAAATGTGAGTAAATGAGCTAGTAAAGAGAAATAGAGAATGTTTTGATATCAAAGCAGAAAATGTTCTTATGCCTTGTATTCAATAATGTGTCCCCTTACAAAATGACAAGGATCCTCTTTTTATAAGAGGGGAAATACCAACTTTGTACATCATCATTTATTGCCAAGATTCGTAGTTGATACATCCATTTAATGTTTGAGTACCGAATCGTACTTTGTCACAGAGATATTTGCCTCAATAATCGTGCTGCCTCCTTACGTCGACCCCAAACTTGTGCTACCTCGAAGTCAAATCATAGGAGCGTACGAGGTCGGACTTCGGGCCATACCTTGAATCTTATGTGACTAAGCCACCGCACAATAGACGTGAAATTGGCCTTCCTGGTTTTAACCGTATACAATAGTGTTTCATCCTCAGATGGACGGATAATATGAGCACACTATTCAGATATCGTAGGATATGCTCCGTGCATGTGTGATAGACTTCGGAGGATTGTGGGATCAATTCTTTCCCATTGCAGAATTCGCCTACAACAACAACTACCTGTCGAGCATTCAGATGGCTCCATATGAGGCATTATACGGTAGGCGGTGTCGGTCGCCAATTGGGTGGTTCGAGCCGGGAGAGGCTCGGTTGATGGGTACAGATTTGGTACAGGATTCCTTGGATGAGGTTAGTATTATTCACGATCGACTTCGCACAGCTCAGTCTAGGTAGAAGAGCTACATTAACTGTAGAGTTTGTGATGTTGCATTCATGGTCAGGGAGAGAGTGTTACTCCGGGTATCACCCATGAAGGGTGTGATGAGGTTCGGAAAGAAGGGCAAGTTGAGACCTAGGTACATCAGACCCTTTGAGATTCTGGAGAGAGAGGGTGATGTATCTTACAGGCTCGCATTGCCACCTAGCTTAGCAACTGCTCATTCGGTATTCCATGTGTCCATGCTCGGGAAGTATCGCTGCGGCCTGTCCCACGTGTTAGATTTCAGCTCTGTCCAATTGGACAAGGATTTAACTTGCGGGGAGCCGGTGGCTATTCTAGCCCTGGAGGTTCGACGGCTGAGGTCTAAGGGTTTTCCTTTTGTTCGAGTGTAGTGGAGAGGTCAGCACATCGATTCACCTACTTAGGAATCCGAGTCAGATATGCGGAGTATATATCCACACCTTTTCACCAGCCCAAGTACTTTTCTATGTTCATTCGAGGATAAATAGTTGTTTTAGACGTGGAGAATGTGATGACCTGATATGTCATCTTATATTTTAGAACTTAATTCTGTGTTTCGAGATCTCAAATACCACATTTCAGCCTTCTTCAATTTGCGTGCACCGTCCGAGTGTTCTTCTGGAAGGCTTATATTTTAAAAACTGATAAAAATAAGAATGTTTCCTTAAAATTTCATTTAAGCTTACTTCAGTCAATGTTTTAGGCAAACGGACCCGGATCCATATTTTTGCGGTCCCGGTGGGTCCGTATCGTAAATTGGGACCTGGGCGTACGCCCGAAATGAAATTCGGAGGTCCCTCGCTCGAGTTATTTTTTGTTGAAAATTGAAAGTTTGAAAGTTTTATGATTTATAAGAATCGATTGATCTTTGTTTGTTGATAACGGGTCCGTATTTTGGTTTCAGAGCCTGGTACAGGTCCACTATAATAATCAGTCAAATTTGGTGAGAAACGGAGTTGATTTGACATGATTCGGACGTTCGGTTGTAAAAGTAGAAGTTTTAAAGTTTTCTTGAAAATTTCATTTGATTTGGTGTCTGTTTCGTAGTTCTAGGCGTTATTTTGGTGTTTTGATCAAGTGAGCAAGTTCGTATGATGTTTCAGGAGTTGTGTGCATGTTTGGTTTGGAGCCCCGAGAGCTCAGTTGAGTTTCGGATAGGCTACAGAGTTGTTTGCACTTATAAAATCATAGATGGTGTATTAGATCTGCAGACTTCGCATTTGTGAGGTCTGGCTCGCAAATGCGAGCCTCGCATTTGCGAAGAGACCATCACATTTGCCAGTAGTGGGCTGGGGGTGGACCTTTGCATTGCGATCCTCACAGTCTGCATTTGCGACATTTGCAGCTGTGTAAAACTTAAGTTAGACAGGGTTTTTCTCTCATTCATCAAATTTTCAAAATCTAGAACCCTAGAGGCGATTTTCCCAAGACCCTTTCTTCCCCAAATCATTGTTAGTGATTCTAACCTGTTTTATTTCAAACTTTCATTACATTTCACAAGTTTTTAACCTAAACTTTAGTGTTTTCATGGTGGAAATTCGAGGATTTGGATAGAATTAGGGATTTTTGTAAAATTGATATTTAGACCTCAAAGTGGTGTCGGATTCAAAAACAAATTACATAACCGAGCTCGGAGGTGAATTGGTAATCGGGTCCTGATCCAAACTTCGGGATTGGACCTGTTGATACCCAATTTTTTCTCAAATTATTTGCAAATTCGCATATAAGCTTTCTAAATTACTCTTTGTAATAATGAGTATTTTTTTCTATTTTTCATCTTTTTATTAAGTTATTTTCCTGTTTCTTTTAAATATTTCATATTTAAATAATTCATAAATTATGCTCTAAATAATTTCAAAATATTTCCTAGCTCAGTATGTTATTTATAATCATTTTATATATTAAAATCCACTTATTTCACAAATTAGCCAATTGGGTCTTCTTTAATTTCTATTACAACAATTTTGCAATTATGGCCCAATTGGACATTTGTATTATTTTAATTAGAAATTTATGCATCTTTACACTTAACATTGGTTATTACTGTAATTTTACCTATTTAAACTTAATTTCATCTTTTCATAATTATTAGATATTTTAACTAATTAATTATCTATTTTATTGGGTATGTAACTTCTAGCCCTATTTTATTTAAATCATAGCCAAATTTCATACCCAATTTAACCCCAACCCATCTGACCCTTTTCAACCCAATACCCAGCCCAAACACTAAGCCCAATCCCTAAAATATACCCGACCCAATCCCTGTGTCCATCTGAGCTGTTGATTAATCCAAATCAACGGCCCAGATACATCCTTACCTAAATTAACCCAAACGACCNNNNTTAACTCTCAACTAACCCCCCAGACCCTTCAGTCTCCAAGACTGTCTCTCTCTCTTCTCGTCTCTTTCCCTACTCCTTCTCTCTAGAACCTTCCTTGGTTCATCTTCTTCTCCAATGACACTCAGCCTATCTCTAGCCACCTCCGACCTCTTTCCTTTCGACTATCAGCCGTCTTGACGCCTCCTTGCTCCGGTTTACTTCGTCTTTGAGACCTCTGTTGGTCTTTACCAGGCCCAGAGAACTGCTGGGGTTCCTGTTTTGGTAATTCTCCGGCCTTCTCCAGCGGGATTTTGACACGACTATGCCACAACCTCCATTACCTTCGAGTTTCACAACAGGTTCTTTGATATTTTTGTTTTCTTCATAAACCCTAACTTCTAAAAAAGCTTCCGATATTCATAGATCCATAACAGATTTATACACGTTATGAGCTATTTTCGTGTTTTTCTTAAGTATTTTCCGTTTTCCATAAACGGTTTCTTCATTTTCAAACTAGGGTTCTTAAACCCCTTTTGCAAAAACAGTTTTCCTTTTTAATTTTTAGCATTATCATATCTTTTTATTGGGTTTAAACATTATCTAAGCTTTTCCCTTTTTTGTCTGATTCATTCTTGTTAAAACCCTCAAACTTCTTGGTTTTAATCTGTGGATTTGAGTTTATGTTTACCGGTTCTATTATGATTGTTGCGTTTTCATGAGTATTTTGTGATTTTGTGATTTTGCCCTGTTTCAATCACTAGGGTTTCTTATTCTCTCCTATTATGCGGTTACTCTGTATAACCTATGTTGATTCTTAAATCAGTATTACTAATATTTTGAATCCCTAATTTCCTGTGATTGATTGCCTTTAATTGATTTCCTGTGATAATCTTTCCAACTATCAGTTATTTTTTCTCGCCTTATTACATGACTGATTCTACTATTTGATTATTACGGTAGTATTTTAATTTAACCTCATGAACCTGCCCCCAATTCCCTACTATGTGCTTGCTATGTTCGAAATCTTTCCTTGTTTGCTATACACTACTTCGTTCCTTATTTACCTGCTCTCTACCGTGTGAAGTAATCCCCTTAATTAAGGGAGACTTCTTATTATTACTCTTTACTGATTCTGAGTTGTTATAATTACTGAACTAGATTGCTCATTTCCTTATCAATCATGTACTGATTCTTCTTGCCTTATATGTTACTGGTTCTTACCGTTTGAATTAAATCCCCTGACTTAAGGGAGTACTTGCCTTAATTTCTTGACTAATTGATTTCGAGTTCCTTAATCACTACTAGACTTGATTTTTTACCTTATTTGACTACTTGCCTTGCAACTATATATACTTCTACTCACACACACACATGAAGACTATTACATTATCTCTTGTGCTCTTTCTCTCTTTCTCTATTTGCTCTACTGCTGCTCTCTTTGCTCCTGTCTATTATTAGTCGGCTGAAAGCCAAAGCTAATATTGTGAGATTACTTTGCTTTCTGCATTCTTCTTTTCCCTCTCATCGCTGGTATGCTCTAAGTAATTTACGAGTCTCAAACCAATGTGTTCATTATTGTGTCAGTTTGTTATCTTCCTAATTTTCTTCTACTTATGCTTCTACTGCTCAACATGCAATTGAATCTTTTGGTTTTAGTACTTATCATGCTGTTATCTCTTATGACTTACATACTGAGTCAATGATGCTCATATGACTGTTGTTCCCTCCTAATTTCACCTGTTATAACTGTATTTTGTTACTGTCTATTACCATGTATGAACTTGGCCATTTCTTGATCCCTGAGCCTCTATGATTTGTGTAACTATGCTTAAATGAGTTTCTTAAGTCTATGTATCTCCCTTTGTTATTATGTGACCTATTTGTCCCCTCACCCCATTGTACTTGTGTGCAATTCTATATTAATGAACTTTTTGATCAATACTTCTGTTTGTCTTTTTAGTTAATCTTTCAAAACAACTCTCTAGTGTTTTTTGTAAACTCTTTTCTTCAAACTACAAACTTTCCTCTCCTTCTTGTACTTCACACTACTCTTAGAAATTAAGTCCTACCCCCTTCGTGTGAGCACTTCCTTGAGTACCTCTGAGTACTCATTGAACTCTGACACACAAGGCTGGTAATTCCACACTGCACTTGTATCAACTTTTGGCAATTTGTTTGGGTGCTGGTATTGGTCAGGGACCCGATGAGGGCCCTAGGGAGCTTTGCCGCACCCATACCATATTAAGGCTGTGAAACTCGAAAGGAGTGAGGTTGGAAGATTGGGCCTAATTGAAGGCTCCCTATAGAAGTAACTTCTTATTTTCCTTTGCTACTGTAATTCATTATTATTGGTTTGTAATAACTTATAAACAGATATTGGGGTTTGGATAGTGAATATGGGGGGACTATGCATGCTTAGTCTAGTAAATGGGTAGAAAACATGCTCATAGGGTTTTCTTACTTACATGTGCAATAGATAACCTATCTAGGACATGCATCTCATGCATTAGAAATCCTTCTTAGGTTCTCTTATTTTTCAGCATGTCTACTTTACTCATTTTGCAAGCCATGATCGCAGTTAATAACTGTAACAAGTGATAAGACTATTATAAGGCATTATTACTGCATTTTCATAATCATAGCATATAGAAACCATGTTCCGGGTGTTCCTATGTGCATTAGATATCCTGTTATTTAGGACTTCCTATCTGTTTGAATTGCAGTTATTGAATACTTAATCAGCATATTAATATAATAATCTCGTTAAAATATGGTTGACTGTTTAAAACGTTTCTGTAAATACACCCCTCTTAAAATCAGGATTAAATATGCAATGTACACCCTTTGAAATAAGTAGACAATGTATAGGGCGCCTAGGCAAACTTTAGGCCTAATACGTATTAAAACCAACTAACTGTGTTTTGCTTGCTGGTATTAGGAACAATCAGTCCCTTTTGGAATTCTCAAACTTTGTTGTTTTCTTTCACTCTTGTTTTTATCTCTTTGAAGTTCATCCTACTTTACTCTAAAATTCCTCCGTTTTCAAAATCACAGCATCTTGAAATCATGCATCTATATCCTCTTTACTGAAATTTTATCTGATTCCTGTTCTATTATTTTTAATTACTGGGTTTCAAAGTTACCTTACTCTGCTCAAAATCATTCTATTTTAAACACTTGACCTATATTCTAAACTCTTGTTTTTCCCAAAATGATTTACTAACTCTTTTTTTACTAAACTCTCATAAACTACTGGATCCTTACCTCATTTTGGAGTATTGGATTTCTGTTTGGAATTACTGTCTTATTTAAATCTTGTCCACTTCTGATTACTGGTCTTCTAAAGGTTATTCTTCTCTTTTATTGAAATTTTAAACTGCTACGCACTCTTAATTCTTACTGCTGTCTCTAAACTACTGCATTTCTGAAAAGTCAATCACCCTTTTTTTAATTACTCAGTCCTAACTGAACCTTCTGCTTTCACTACTAAGTTTTCAAAACATATCCTTTTACTAAAACTGTCGGAACTTACTTTTTTTTACTCTAAACCTCTGTTTTAATCCTGTCTTTGAGACCTGACTGTGATTTCGACGTGTTATTTACGTGTTCACTTGTGGAGGGATCTGTGAGCCCTTATTTGTCTTCATATGTTCCCTTATATGTAGTCCTATTTGTTATGTATGTCTCTTAGCATTTTGTCCTTTAAACCTAGGGGTTCAGCCTAGTACTTACCTCGTAGGAATAATAGTCCTAAATACCCTCCAGGACTTATAGGATGGGACGGGTAATAGCACGCAATAAGCATTCGTGACCAACACACGCGCTTTAAATAACCTTTACGGGGTGGGAAGGGTAGAATACGGATATGATGACCGGTGCGCTAATACCGCGTGTAGCCGCCTCTTTGAGGAAGTGACATACCGGGTATTGCATTGATGTGATCCGTATTACTTTAAACCTAGGATAATTTATTTGAATATTTTGTAATGTTTTCAAAACCTTTAATAAATTATGCTTTGTGTGAAATCCCCTCTTATCTGAGCCTTACTTGTTTGTCCGTCCAAATTCACAAAACTTCTTGGATGGGACCCACAGTTGTGGATCTTAAGGGGTGCCTAACACCTTCCCCTTGGGATAACTTCAAGCCCTTACCCAATATATGATAATGCAAATTAGTTCATGAGTTATTTACTCTAGGTTCCCTAACGCACCATAAAAATTGTTAGGTGGCGACTCTTCCTTAAACCTTTCCTTTAAGGAGTTGTCCAAAAATGTCATAAACCCGATCTCTCCTTACCTAACCCGTGCGCGGAAAAAGGGAGCGCGACAACATGGCGACTCTGCTAGGGATCTTCCCTAGGCTTATACCATTACAATTTTCTTTGTGAATTTGGACCTTTAATTTTTATTTAAATGCTTACACCTTTTCCTATTCCCCGTTATATGCCGTTAATTGTTTAATTTTCGCAAGTATTTATTTCACCTGAACGAAACTGACATATCTTCATGTTTTCTTTGTAACCGCTTTCCATTGTCTGTTGTATTTCCTTTCTTTACCGCTTTCCTCAACGTGAAAATACATGCCTAGTTGTTTAAATGATATTTATTGCATATCATGCTTCGCATTCATATTCCACTCGTGCCAAACAAAAATCCTATAGCAACGCTTATAATGAGTGGTTGCGCTATTCCAATATTATTACCCCCTAAATTCAGAAAGGCGTATTTGCGGTAAAACTAGTCGATCAGCGATGCAGTCGACGGTTCCGTGTCTTCCCCATTGAGTTGTCCGCTCAAGGGTACCGGTCTAAAACCCCATAGAAACCTTACTCTATTGTAATGTTGCATGCATCATGGTCAAACCTAGTCAGGCTCAGTGTGTTGTCCGCACAATAGCCTTTAAGATAGCCTTGTCCAAAGTCCATTGGGTTCCCCTGGAACCCAAACGGATGCCTTCACGTTTTGTGCATTTATTTGGGGAACCTTTTGTTTTGCATAAGTTAAATAGTCGAGTCCGGTGGGGGTAAGGGTATAACCTTTTGTTTTGCATAAATGAGGCACGAAGTCCCCAGACTCAGCATGACCTAAAGTATGCCAAGAGGGCCAAGCTTGGAGAAGGTCCTTCTAGGTCCAATTAGATAAGATTTTCTTTTCCGCTTTACCGATGTAATAAGACCGATGGCCATTAGTGATTTTATTTCTTGCTTATTGCTTTTGTATTGTTTTTGGATTCATCCATTTTTACATTAATAAAATGAGGCATTTAGCATTTCATGTTCTCCAAATTAATTTGTCTCAGGCCTACCTCGGGCACAAAGAGGTTCCCAAATTAGGATGCGTTTTACATTTTCGCATTACGTGTTTAAATTACCGCAATATTCTTTATAATCCTCACTAACTTCTTTACTTTTTGTTTTTTTTTTCTTTATTTATTATTCCTCTCCCCAAAGGTTAGTTCGTGCATCTGGCATCATCCGCCTACCGCACAAGATCAAAGGGCACTCCTCCTACTCCTCCTCCCAGTCCTCCCAAAGGAAAAAGAAAGGGTAAAACTAAGATGGAAGATGCAAGCGGCACCAGAAAAGACATCAGGGATGAACAGGTTGAGATCACTGATGGTCGAGGTATTCAGGTTCTGCACGAGGGTATGTCTCCACTGGAAAAGAAACTGCTGAAGTTCCAAGAGGAACTTGACCAAGTCAAGAATTTGGCTCACTTATCACTTTCCCTCAATGTTCCAGACATCCCCTTCCCAAATGCTCCAAACCCCACTTTACCATAGAACATCCCTAAACAACCAAATTATCCCAAGGACCCAGTCCCGCCAGCACAATGCAATGCCTGTCACCATAACACTCCACCTCTCCAGGATCAGACAAAAGACCACTTCTAGGCTTACGATAATCCCATTTATGTGGAAATCGTGGCTCATTCCTCACTGCATACCCCTGAGTCCGACGAGAAGGATAGGCTCATCAGGAATCTGGCCGAGGAACTCAAGAAATTGACCAACCGAGTTCAGGGCGTCGAAGGAGTTAAAGGGATTGAGGGGCTGAACTATGAAGATCTTTGCATACAACCTGATGTCGAACTGCCCGAGGGGTACAAACCTCCTATGTTCGAGATGTTCGATGGTACTGGTGATCCAAGAGTCCATCTGAGAACTTACTGCAACAAACTAGTCAGCGTGGGAAAAGATGAAAGAATCCACATGAAACTCTTCATGAGGAGCTTAAAAGGAGATGCATTGTCCTAGTACATCAGCCAGGATCCAAAGAAATGGTCTAATTGGGTAAGCATGGCAACAGACTTCATGGATAGATTTCGGTTCAACACAGAGAATGCACTGGATGTATTCTACATCCAGAACCTAAAGAAGAAACAAACGGAGACCTTTCGCGAGTATGCTACTCGTCGGAGGTCAGAAGCTGCCAAGGTCAAACCGGCCTTAGAAGAGGAACAAATGAAGAAGTTCTTTGTGCCAGCTCAGGATCCTCAATACTATGAGTGACTGATGATGGTTGACGGTCACAAGTTCTCTGATATCATCAAGTTGGGAGAGCGAATTGAAGAGGGCATCAAAAGCGGAATGGTCACCAACTTTGAGGCTTTACAAGCTACTAATAAAGCTCTACAATCCGGTGGTGTGTCAAGGAAGAAGGATGTAGGAGTCGTGATGGTAGCACAGCAAGCCAAATCCCCTCCTAAATACCAAGTCTATCTCGCACCTTCATTCGCATACCAACCAGCTCCATCACCCACATATCATCCTACCTCGCCCAGATATTCCCAATCAGCTCCTGTTTACAATGCCTATAATTCCCAACCTTCTCACTACCAGTCACCACCCACTCGCCAAAATTTCCCAAGACCCCGCCCTAACTTCGACCGTCGCCCTCTGGAATAGTATACTGCCATAGCCGAGCCCATTGACCATTTGTATGAAAAGCTCAAAGCCGCTGGTTATGTCACACCCATTCCTGCTGCCACCCCTGAGAACCCTTCTCAGTAGGTCAACCTAAATAAATCATGTGCTTACCATTCTGGCATGAAGGGACACACCATCGAGGAATGTCGTTCCTTGAAGGACAAGATACAAGCTCTCATAGACAACAAGATCATTGTAGCCAAGGACCCTGCTCCTAATGTTTGCAATAATCCGCTGCCCGACCATAAAGGTGGTGTCCATATGATTGAGGTAGATGATGATTGGGATCCCGAGGGATCAATTAGGTCGATTGCAGAGGGTGATCCGAAGAAACCTGCAATTACTCTCAACCAAATTGTGGTTCAGATGCAGCCATCCGAGGATGCTGAGGTAAACATGTCCATCCCACTCGAGTTTGAATCGAGACCGCCTACCAAAGGAAAGGCCCCAGTGCCGATCAAAGTTGAGTTTGTACGGCCTCTCGAAGTTGCAGTCCGGTCACCTATAACATATACTCCGGTGGGAATGACCACACCTATTCCAGTGGCAATGTCAACAACGCCACTCTTCTACTCAAACGCCATCCCATGGGACTACACCGCTGAAGCGAGGAGGAAAGGTAAAGGCAAGTCTGAGGAAGCCATTGCCGCACAGGGGATGACAAGAACTGGCAGAGTTTATACCCCTGAACATTTGGCCGAGTCTAGTAAGCAGGCCGTCGACCGTCCTCCCACCCTTGAGACAGGTTTCAGACGATCATTGGAGAAAGATACAAGCCAAGGAGTATTCAATCCTCGACCAGTTGAACAAGACACCCGCTCAGATATCCATTCTCTCCCTATTACAGAACTCTGAAACACACAAGAGTGCCTTGTTAAAGGTGCTGAGTGAAGCATACGTACCGGACAATATCACCAGCGAAGAGATGGCCAACATGGTGGGCCATGTACTGGAGAGCCACAAAATCACTTTCCATGAAGATGAGCTACCGCCCGAGGGGTTAGGGCATAACAGAGCACTACACATCACGGTACAATGTGAGGATCATTTCATCACAAGGATCTTAATTGATGGGGGTTCCAGCCTCAACATCTGTCCGCTGGTCACACTCAAGAAATTGGGAAAGAGTCTACATGAGATAAAGGAAGGAGAGATCAACGTAAAATCCTTCGATAGTTCGCAGAGGTCCACCATGGGAGAAATAAGCTTGTGCTTATAGATGGGACCAACTTGGTTCGATGTAGATTTCCAAGTAATAGATGTCCCTGCATCCTACAGCTTACTGTTAGGACGACCTTGGATCCACGCTGCTGGGACCATGGCATCAACCCTACATCAAGCTGTGAAGTTCGAATGGAATCACCAAGAGGTAATCATTCATGGCGACGGTAGCAACCATATCTACGGTCGCCAGACTTTTTCGGTCATCGATGGAAGAAGAAAGTTGGGTGGAGAGATCTACCACAACATCAAGCGAGTTAACGCCATTGATAGAGACAAGTGGTGGGAAAGTAAGATTGAAAGCATCTTGAGCTGGGAAGGGTACGAGCCAGGTAAAGGGCTCGGTATAAATCTCTAGGGAATAACGAAGCGAATAACACTCAAGAAGCACGGTACCACTTTCGGTCTGGGGTACGAGTACACTTGGAAGGAATTCAAGAACTGGTCGCCATCATGGTATGGCCCCTACTACCCATTGGAGAAGCCAATACCTCACTTGGAGCAAACTTTCCAACAAGCTGATATCATCTACAGTACGGATGAAGAGGAAGCGTTAGCAGCAATGAGGGATTTATTTGTGGACGATGAGGACATGGGCTGCTGTGTCATTCTTGAAGAGGAGAGGGAGGAAGGCCCTCCCATACAGGTCGTGAGCAAAGAATCATATCTCAAGAATTGGTCTGTCAGGACAACCAAAGTCCGCCGAGCCTCGGGGTAGCAAGGCTAACAAAACAAGCATTATTTACAGTTTATTTATTTAAAAAAATTTCATCCTTTTCGCATTTTTAATTTCTGCAAGAAAGAACTCTCATGTTCAAACTATTATTCAATTTATCAAAGCATTTCCAGTTTCTTTATAAATCTTATATTTACTTGCTATTGTTTTCCTCCCCATTACTTTATTTACACAACATTACAATTACTTATCTTCATGAACCTACGACTGTGACATGCAATGAGGCAACGCAACAAACGAATTCCGAGTCAGACGAGGATGATATACCTGAGGATATTATTAAAGAGGTCGAGAACTTTGAGAATAGACCTTAGTCTAACTTGGACGAGACTGAGGTCGTCAACCTGGGAAACGCAGAGAACGTCAAAGAAACACGCATCAGCATTCATCTGTCGCCGTCAGAAAAGAAGAAATATACGAAATTCTTAAGAGAATATGAGGACATATTCGCCTGGTCATATGATGACATGACTGGCCTCAGTACATCTATTGTGGCCCACAAGAATCCAACCAATCCAACATGCCCACCGATAAAGCAAAACTCAGGAAGTTCAAACTAGACATGAGCTTGAAAATCAAAGAAGAGGTCACCAAGCAGATCAACGCCGGGGTTCTGCGGGTGGTCGAATATCCTACATGGTTAGCCAACATTGTGCCTGTGCCAAAGAAGGATGGGAAGGTCATAGTCTGCATCGACTAACGGGATCTCAACCGGGCCAGTCCAAAAGACGACTTCCCCTTACCGAATATACACATCCTAATTGACAACTGCGCCAAACATGAGCTGCAGTTCTTTGTAGATTATTTTGCCGGTTACCATAAGATTTGGATGGACGAGGAAGATGCTGAGAAAATGGCGTTCATTACGCCGTTGGGAGTGTATTGTTACAAGATGATG
This sequence comes from Nicotiana undulata, assembly GCA_005239495.1. NCBI lineage: Eukaryota > Viridiplantae > Streptophyta > Magnoliopsida > Solanales > Solanaceae > Nicotiana > Nicotiana undulata. The sequence goes on along the minus strand of ML294715.1, from coordinate 29,878 downwards.
TAATTCGGTCTGAAGAATGCAGGGGCCACCTACATGAGGGCTATGACTACTATATTTCATGATATGATTCACAAAGAGATCGAGGTATATGTGGACGACGTCATCATCAAATCAAAGAAGGCCGCTGACCATATGGAAGATTTGAGAAAATTCTTCAACACGTTAAGGAAGTACAATTTGAAACTTGACCCTGCAAAGTGTGCATTCGGGGTTCCTGCTGGCAAGTTACTGGGGTTCATTGTCAGCCGCCGAGGAATAGAACTGGATCCATCAAAGGTCAAAGCCATCCAAGAATTGCCTCCGCCAAAGAACAAGAAGGATGTTATGAGTTTCCTGGGGAGGCTCAATTACATCAGCAGGTTCATAGCCCAGTCTACCGTCATTTGTGAACAAATTTTCAAGATGTTGAGAAAGGATGCTGCAACCAAATGGACTGAGGATTGTCAAAGGTCCTTCGACAGAATCAAGGAGTATCTCCCAACACCACCAGTCCTGGTACCACCCGAGCCAGGTAAACCTTTTCTACTCTACCTTGCTGTGTTGGATGGAGCTTTCGGCTGCGTTTTGGGCCAACATGACGAGACATGGAGAAAGGAACAAGCAATTTACTACCTCAGCAAGAAGTTCACTCTGTATGAAGCTCGGTACTCTCTATTAGAACGCATTTGATGCGCTCTGACTTGGGTCGCACAGAAGCTGAGGCACTATTTCTGTGCACATACAATGTACCTCATATCAAGGATGGATCCGTTGAAATACATCTTTCAGAAGCCCATGCCTACTGGAAAACTAGCCAAATGGCAGATCCTGTTAAGTGAGTTCGACATTATTTATGTGACTCAGAAGGCGGTCAAGGGACAAGCACTAGCAGATCATCTTGCTGAAAATCCTGTGGACGGAGAATACGAACCACTGAAAACGTATTTTCCCGATGAAGAGGTATCATTCGTAGGAGAAGACATTGCAGAATCCTACGATGGTTGGAGGATGTTCTTTGATGGGGCCGCAAACTTCAAAGGCGTAGGTATTGGAGCAGTCTTAATATCAGAAACCGGTCAGCATTATCCTATATCCGCCAAACTTAGGGTCCCCTTCACCAACAACATGGCTGAATATGAGGCCTGCATCTTGGGGCTCAACTTGGCCATCGACATGAACGTTCCGGAGTTATTAGTGATTGGTGACTCAGATTTACTGATATACTAAGTCCAAGGATAATGGGCGACCAAGAATTCCAAGATATTGCCATATCTACATCGTGTACAGGAATTGAGAAAGAGGTTCACAAAGATAGAATTCCGGCACGTCTCCAGAGTCCAGAATGAGTTCGCCGACGCACTGGCTACCTTGTCATCTATGATCCAGCATCCAGACAAGAACTTCATTGATCCTGGATCCACAATCAGCCGGCCTACTGCGCCCATGTTGAAGAAGAAGCAGACGAAAAGCCTTGGTTTCATGATATTAAGGAGTACTTGGCAAAGGGAGAATATCCAGAGCCTGCAAACGCTACTCAGAAATGCACACTTCGAAGGTTGTCAAATAATTGCTTTCACAACGGAGGAATCCTGTACAGCAGGACTCCTGATTTGGGTTCGCTAAGATGTTTCGAAGCAAGAGAAGCAACAAAATTGCTGGAGGAAGTACATGCAGGTACATGCGGTCCTCATATGAAGAGGTTCGTTCTAGCAAAGAAGATACTTCGGGCCGGTTATTTCTGGATGACCATGGAAATGGATTGCATCCAGAATGTCCGGAAATGCAACTGATGCCAGATACATAGGGATATGATAAAAGTACCCCCCCCCCCCCCAGTGAGCTTAATGCAACAAGTTCGCCATGGCCATTCGCTGCTTGGGGCATGGATGTTATTGGACCAATTGAACCTGCCGCCTCCAACGGACACAGGTTTATTCTTGTCACCATTGATTACTTCACTAAATGGGTCGAAGCAGCATCCTACAAAGCAGTTACCGAGAAAGTGGTAGCCGATTTCGTTCGCGATCGCATTGTTTGTCGGTTCGGAGTTCCAGAGTCAATCATCACCGACAATGGTTCCAATCTAAATAGTGAACTGATAAAAACAATGTGTGAGGCCTTCAAGATCAAACATAAGAATTCTACAACATACAAACCTCAAATGAATGGAGCCGTGAGGCTGCCAACAAGAACATCAAGAAGATACTGAGAAAGATGATAGAAAAGCACAAGCAGTGGCATGAGAAGTTGTCATTCGCCTTATTGGGATACCACACCACAGTCTGCACGTCAACTGGGGCAACCCCTTATATGTTGGTATATGGTACGGAAGCCGTCATTCCTGCCGAGGTCGAGATTCCATCTCTGAGAATCATACAAGAAGTCGAGCTCAGCGATGCAGAATGGGTAAGAAGCCGCTATGAACAATTGGCCCTCATAGACGGAAAAAGAATGAACGCAGTTTGTCATGGTCAGCTATATCAGAACAGAATGACCAGAGCCTTCAACAAGAATTTCAAACCAAGACGATTCACACCGGGGCAGCTGGTGTGAAAGAAAATCTTTCCTCATCAAGATGAAGCAAAAGGGAAATTCTCTCCCAATTGGCAAGGCCCGTACATGGTTCACCGAGTGCTGACATGAGGAGCACTTATACTTGCAGAAATGGATGGAGAAATCTGACAAACACCAATCAACTCAGACGTAGTCAAGCGTTACTATGTGTAACTCTTTATGTTTTATCAATGTTGTAAATTGAACTACGCCTGACCTGATTCCCGTTTAAGAGGGGATACGTAGGCAGCCCTATGGGTTCGGTCACATTTTAATAAAAAATTTATTTCCCCCACGAATGGAAACTAGGGCAGAATTTTGAGGAGGGACCTCAAAATTCTGAATCGAGTCCAATCAAGCGTCGCACAAGCAACAGTCAGAAGCATTCACCTATCAAACTGGGGCAGAATTCTTAGGAGGACCCTCGAGATTCCATAGCAAGAGAGGTTGCAATGTCTCGAACCGCGTCATGGTCGTCGGTTCATCCAAAAGAAAATTATTTTTTCAATTTTATGTTATATCATATTTTTATAAAACCATGCATATTTACTTCTCAAAACAGCTTGTTTAGCAACGCTACCCCTGTGATACCAACAATGTTATCATTATCAAGCAAACAGGCCGAGTAAAGCCAGCGGGAATGCGAACTGACCTTCTCCCCTTTACAGAACTCATGATTTTTCTTTGGATGCAGGCATAAAGATGGCAAAAGCCCAAAACATATTATTATCTCCGCAGGACGTATATCTTTCAAAAGACGCTCTCAAACTCGTCGCACATGCTGACACTTACTATCATCGCAAACAGTGCTTATTCACCACAATCGTATCACCGCATTTTATCATCAGCTAAGAACTCTTACTGTCGTTTTATTTTCCCGCACTGCATAAGGCTATTCTGCCTTTCGAGGTTCCACGCTACCTCCCTTGCATTTTATTTTCTGCACTGCATAAGGCTACCATTCTGCCTTCCGAGGTTCCACGCTACCTCCCTTGCATTTTATTTCCTGCACTGCATAAGGTTATTCTGCCTTCCGAGGTTCCACGCTACCTCCCTTTGCATTTATTTCTTGCACTGCATAAGGCTACCATTCTGCCTTCCGAGGTTCCACGCTACCTCCCTTTGCATTTATTTCTTGCACTGCATAAGGCTACCATTCTGCCTTCCGAGGTTCCACGCTACCTCCCTTGCATTTTATTTCCTGCACTACATAAAGTTATTCTGCCTTCCGAGGTTCCACGCTACCTCCCT
>ML294715.1:2165-26086 GCA_005239495.1 Nicotiana undulata | reverse complement strand
CCCCAGTTTGCCCTTTCGGGTTTCCCCCCTCCCCCCCCCCCCCCTGCATTTTATTTCCTGCCTGCATAAGGCTACCATTCTTCCTTCTGAGGTTCCACGCTACCTCCCCCTGCATTTTATCTCCTGCACTGCATAAGGCTCTCATTCTGCCTTCCAAGTTTCCACACTACCTCTCTGCGCATTTTATTTCATTGCATAAAGCTCCCATCTACCTTTCAATGCACTCACCTTTCGTGACATTATTTATTTACGCTTTCTTTCGAGCTAAGCTATGCCCCTCCTTTTCTTTTGCAAATCGCAAAACTAAACTCTGTCTTGTTAGCATCATACTACTGCATTCTTCATGGGCTGAAATATCGCCAACTTGTCCAAAGGCGTCATCATTTGGAGGCACCATCTTCATGGCCCGAGAACATCATTTCATGGCATGAGGATCTCTTTTATTAAACCTGCATATCATTATTCAAAGGCACCATGGTTTGGATACACCATCTTCATGGCCCGAGAATATCATTTCATAGCCTGCGAATCCCGCACCAAGCGATTCATGGCCCAGGACATCATGGTCTAAGGACATCATCCTAAATTGTCCAAATACAACATTCATAGTCCAACGGGAACTTGCATCATATTTATATTATGCACGATATATGCTTGTTATTTATTTGTAGGTAATTCGGCCAAAACAGCCAACCAGGCAGGAGCGGGCCACTCCAGTTCTCCGATACAACCCCGTAAGACCTTCCAACTCTACCTTACCTCGCACCTTGGGTCTGTTCTTGTGAAATATCACCGGTATATTTCGCCGATGATTCCGGAACTACATATGGCCTGATTCCTTTAAAATCAGGGATATGTAGGAAACTCAGAAGCCAGGGTGCGATCAAATTCTATCTCACAAGTTTCATCTCGGTCAAAATTGGCCATCATATCTTTACCCGACAACTCTTTCATCCTTCCCGGGTAAAGAGGGGCAGCTGTTGATACCCAATTTTTCCTCAAATTATTTGCAAATTTCCATATAAGCTTTCTAAATTACTCTTCGTAATAATGAGTATTTTTCCCTATTTTTCATATTTTTATTAAGTTATTTTCCTGTTTCTTTTAAATATTTCACATTTAAATAATTCATAAATTATGATCTAAATAATTTCAAAATATTTCCTAGCTCAGTATGTTATTTATAATCATTTTATCTATTTAAATCTAATTATTTCACAAATTAGCCAATTGGGTCTTCGTTAATTTCAATTACAATAATTTTGTAATTATTGCCCAATTGGACATTTTGTATTATTCTAATTAGAAATTTATGCATCTTTACACTTAATATTGGTTAATTACTGTAATTTTACCTATTTAAACTTCATTTCATCTTTTCATAGTTATTAGATATTTTAACTAATTAATTATCTATTTTATTGGGTATTTAACATATAGCCCTATTTTATTTAAATCATAGACAAATTTCAACTTCAATTTAACCCCAACCCATCTGACCCTTTTCAACCCAATACCCAGCCCAAACACCAAGCTCAATCCCTAAAATATACCCGACCCAATCCCTGTGTCCATCTGAGTCGTTGATTAATTCAAATCAACGGCCCAGATACATCCTTACCTAAATTAACCCCAAGCGACCCCCCCCCCAGACCCTTCAGTCTCCAAGACTGTCTCTCTCTCTTATCGTCTTTTTCCCTCCTCCTTCTCTCTAGAACCTTCCTTGGTTCATCTTCTTCTCCGATGACACTCAGCCTATCTCCGGCCACCTCCGACCTCTTTCCTTTCGACTATCAGCCGCCTTGACGCCTCCTTGCTCCGGCTTACTTCGTCTTTGAGACCTCCGTTGGTATTTACCAGGACCAGACAACTGCTGGGGATCCTGCTTTGGTGATTTTCCGGCCTTCTCCGGCGGGATTTTGGCACGACTATGCCACAACCTCCATTACTTTCAAGTTTCACAACAGGTTCTTTGATATCTTTGTTTTCTTCAAAAACCCTAACTTCTAAAAAAGCTTCCGATCTTCTTAGATCCGTAACAGATTTATACACGTTATGAGTTATTTTCGTTTTTTCCTTAAGTATTTTCCGTTTTCCCTAAACGGTTTCTTCATTTTAAAACTAGGGTTCTTAAACCCCTTTTGCAAAAACAGTTTTCCTTTTTAATTTTTAGCATTATCATATCTTTTTAGTGTGTTTAAACATTATCTAAGCTTTTCCCTTTTTTGTCTGATTCATTCTTGTTAAAACCCTCAAACTTCTTGGTTTTAATCTGTGGATTTTATTTTATGTTTACCCGTTCTATTATGATTGTTGCGTTTTCATGAGTATTTTGTGATTTTGTGATTTTGCCATGTTTCAATCACTAGGGTTTCTTATTCTCTCCTATTGTGTGGTTACTCTGTAAAACCTATGTTGATTCTTAAATCAGTATTACTAATATTTTGAATCCCTAATTTCCTGTGATTGATTTCCTTTGATAATCTTTACAACTATCAGTTATTTTTTCTCGCCTTATTACATGACTGATTCTACTATTTGATTATTCCCCCAATTTCCTACTATGTTCTTACTCTGTTCGAAATCTTTCCTTGTTTGCTATACACTACTTCTTTCCTTATTTACCTGCTCTCTACCGTGTGAAGTAACCCCCTTAATTAAGGGAGACTTCTTATTATTACTCTTTACTGATTCTGAGTTGTTATAATTACTGAACTAGATTGCTCCTTTCCTTATCAATCATGTATTGATTCTTCTTGCCTTATATGTTACTGGTTCTTACCGTTTGAATTAAATCCCCTTACTTAAGGGAGTACTTGCCTTAATTTCTTGACTAATTGATTTCAAGTTCCTTAATCACTTCTTGACTTTATTTTTTACCTTATTTGACTACTTGCCTTGCAACTATATATACTTCTACTCACACACACACATGAAGACTATTCTACATTGGCGGATACCGGATAATGTTGGCCGGTCTCTAATACTAAGAATGCTCCGATACCGACTCCTTTTAAGTTTGATGCGCCATCAAAGAACATCCTCCAACCGTCGTAGGATTCTGCAATGTCTTTTCCTACGAATGATACTTGTTCATCAGGAAAATACGTTTTCAAGGGTTCGTATTCTCTGTCCACTGGATTCTCAGCAAGATGGTCTGCTAATGCCTGTCCCTTGGCCGCTTTTTGAGTCACATAAATAATGTCGAACTCACTCAGCAGGATTTGCCACTTGGCTAGCCTACCAGTGGGCATGGGTTTCTGAAAGATGTACTTTAATGGATCCATCCTTGTTATGAGATATGTTGTGTAGGCACAGAAGTAGTGTCTCAACTTCTGAGCGACCCAAGTCAAAGCGCAGCAAGTGCGTTCCAGCAAAGAATACCTGGCCTCATACGGAGTGAACTTCTTGCTGAGATAGTAAATGGCTTGCTCTTTCCTTCCTGTTTCATCATGTTGCCCCAGAACACAACTGAAAGCTCCATCTAGTACGGCAAGGTAGAGTATTAGGAGTCTACCTGGCTAAGATGGTACCAAGACCGGCAGTGTGGATAGATACTCCTTGATTCTGTAGAAAGCTTTTTTACAATCCTCGGTCCACTTAGTCGCAGCGTCCTTCTTTAGCATTTTGAAGATAGGCTCACAGATGACTGTAGACTGTTCTATGAATCAGCTGATGTAATTGAGCCTCCCCAAGAATCTCATAACACCATTCTTGTTCTTTGGCGGTGGTAGTTCTTGAATGGCTTTGACCTTTGACGGATCCAATTTTATTCCCCGGCGGCTCACAATGAATCCCAGCAACTTCCCAGTAGGAACCCTGAATGCACACTTTGTGGGGTTCAGCTTTACATTATATTTTCTCAACCTGTTGAAGAACTTCCTCAAATCTTCTATGTGATCAGCAACTTTCTTTGATTTGATAATGACATCGTCCACATACACCTCGATCTCTTTGTGAATCATGTCATGGAATATGGTAGTCATGGCCCTCATGTAGGTGGCCCCTGCATTCTTTAAACTGAACGACATCATTTTGTAACAGTACACTCCCCACGGCGTGATGAACGCCTTCTCAGCATCTTCCTCATCCATCCAAATTTGATGATAACCAACGAAGTAATCTACGAAGGATTGTAGCTCATGTTTGGCGTATTTATCGATTAGAATGTGTATGTTTGGCAAGGGGAAATCATCTTTGGGACTGGACCGGTTGAGATCCCGGTATTCGACATAGACTCTGACCTTCCCATCTTTCTTCGGCACAAGTACGATGTTGGCTAACCATGGTGGGTATTCAACTACCCGGAAAACTTTGGCGTTGATCTGTTTGGTAACTTCTTCTTTGATTTTCAAACTCATGTCAAGTTTGAACTTTCTGAGACTTTGCTTTACCGGTGGACATGTCGGATTGGTCGGCAGTTTGTGAGCCACAATGGACGTACTTAGACCAGTCATGTCATCATACGACCTGGCGAATATGTCCTCATACTCCCTTAGAAACTCTCTATACTCTTTCTTTTCTAACGGTGACAAATGAATATTGATCCGTGTTTCCTTGACGTTTTCTGAATCTTCCAGGTTGACAATCTCAGTCTCATCTAAGTTGTACTTAGGTCTATTTTCAATGTTTTCGACCTCTTTAACAATTTTGTCGGGTATATCATCTTCGTGTGAATCAATGTCCGTTTGTTGCGTTGCCTCATTGCACGTCACAGTCATCGGTTCATCAAGTAAAGTAATAGTACTGATGTATAGATAAAGTAATGAGAGAAAACGGTAACAATAAATATCGGATTCATAAAGAAATTGAAAGCGCTTTGATAAATTGAATAACTTGTTTTGAACATTGAAGATCTTATTGCGGGAATTGAAAATTGCAGAAAAAGGAAAATTGTTTAGTGAATAAACAGTAAATAATGCTTGTTTTTAGCCTTTCTACCCCGAGGCTCGGCGGGATTTAGTGGTCCTGATAGACCAGCTCCTGAGATATGTTCCCTCGCTTACTGCATGTACGGAAGGGCCTTCCTTCCCCTCCTCCTCGAGAACAACACAGCAATCCATATCGCTGTCTTTCAAAAACAAATTCCTCATCGCTGTAAATGTTTCCTCTTCAACCGACCCATAGATAATGTTGGCCTGCTTGAAGGTCTGCTCCAGATGAGGTATAGGCTGCTCCAGAAGGTAGTGATGACCGTGCCATGGCGGCGACCAGTTTCTGAATTCTTCCCATGTATACTCGTACCCCAGACCGAAAGTAGTACCTTGTTTCTTGAGTTTTATGGGCTTCGTGATTCCTTGGAGGTTCTTACCGAGACCTTTACCTGGCTCATATCCTCCCCAGTTGAGGATGCTCTCGATCTTGCTATCCCACAATTTTTCCTTGTCAATGGCATTGACTCGCTCAATATGTTGATAAGTTCCTCCACCCAATTTTCTGTTTCCATCAATCACAGGGATAGTCTGGCGACTGTAGATAGGGTTGCTACCATCACCGTGGATGATCACCTCTTGGTGGTTCCACTCGAATTTCACCACCTAATGTAGTGTTGATGCGACGGCCCCAGCAACATGGATCCAGGGTCGTCCTAATAGCAAGTTGTAAGATGCCGGCACGTTTATTACCTGGAAGTCCACCTCGAACTAGGTTGGTCCCATCTGTAGGCATGATTTTCCCCATGGTAGATCTTTGAGACCCGTCGAAGGCTTTCACGTTTATTGCTCCCTCTCGTATCTCATGTAGTCCTTTACCCAATTTCTTGAGTGTTATCAACGGACAAATGTTAAGACTAGAACCTCCATCGATCAAGATCCTTGTGATGAAATGATCTTCACATTGCACGGTGATGTGCAATGCTTTGTTGTGTCCCAATCCCTCAGGTGGTAACTCGTCTTCATGAAAAGTAATTTTGTGACTTTCCAGTACCTGTCCCACCATGTTGGCCATTTCTTCACTAGTGATGTTGTTCGGCCCGTATTCTTCGCTCAACACTTTTAATAAAGCATTTCTGTGTGTCTCAAAATTCTGCAGCAATGAGAGAATAGATATCTGCGACGGTGTCTTGTTCAGTTTGTCCATGACCGAATACTCCTTAGCCTGTATTTTCCTCCAAAGATCATCGGAACCTGTTTCAATGAGGGGAGGGCGGTTGGCGGCTTGTTTGCTTGACTCGGCCAGATGTTCAGGGGTATAGACTCTACCAGTTCTCGTCATACCCTGTGTTGCGATGGCTTCCTGAGACCTGTTTTTACCTTTCCTTCTCGCCTCGGCTGTATAATCCCAAGGGATAACATGTGAATAGAAAAGTCGTGTGGTTGACATTGCTACCGGAACCGGCATGTCCATTCTTACTTCAACTGGATTGTATGTTAGGGGTGGCAGGACTGCAACCTCGAGTGGTGCTGGTGCGTTTGCTGGAGATACAAACCCAACTTCAATTGGCACTGGCTCCTTAGCCTTTGCAGGTGGCGCTTCTTCAAACTCAAGTGGGATAGACATATTCACCTCGGCATTCTCAGATGGATGAATCTGGACTATGATCGGGTTGAGAGTGACTGGAGGTTTCTTTGGGTCATCGCCTTCTGCGATCAACCCGATTGATCCCTTGGGATCCCAATCATCATGTATCTCAATCATATGGATACCTCCACCCTTATAGTCTGGTAAAGGGTTGTTGCGGACATTCAGAGTGGGGTCTTTTGCCACAATAATCTTGTTATCAATGAGGGTATGTATCTTATCTTTCAGAGAGCGGCATTCTTCGATGGTGTGTCCTTTCATGCCAGAATGGTACGCATAGGATTTGTTTGGGTTAACCCACTGAGAAGGGTTCTTAGTGGTGGCAGCAGGGATAGGTGTAACGTAACCAGCAGCTTTGAGTTTTTCATACAATTGGTCGATGGGCTCGGCTATGGCGGTATATTTCTTTGGAGGGCGGCGATCAAAGTTAGGGCGAGGCCTAGGGAAGTTCTGACGGATAGGGGGTGATTGATAGTGAGCTGGATGGGAATTATAGGTGTTGTAGACAGGAGCGGGTTGTGAATATCTATGTGGGGTAGGTTGATATGTGGGTGGTGGAGATTGGTATGCAGGCGGTAGAGGTGAGAGTGCATGGTAGTTCGGGGTTGGCTGATATGTGAAGGGAGGTGTTGGGTAGACTTGGTATTTGGGCGGGGATTTGGCTTGTTGTGCACCCATCACGGCTCCCACGTCTCTCTTCTTAGACACACCACCGGACTGTAAAGCCTTGTTAGTGGCTTGCAAAGCTTCAAAAATTGTAACCATACCGTTCTTGATACCTTCTTCAATTCGCTCTCCTAATTTGATAATATCGGAGAACTTGTGGCCTTCAATCATCATTAGACATTCATAATATTGCGGGTACTGAGCTCGGACAAAGAACTTGTTCATCTTTTCTTCCTCTAAATCAAGTCTGACTTTAGCAGCTTCCGACCTCCAACGAGTAGCATACTCGCGAAAGGTTTATGTGGGTTTCTTCTTCAAGTTTTGGATGTAGAACACATCTGGTGCGTTCTCTGTATTGAATCTAAACCTGTCCATGAAGTCTGTTTCCATGCCTACCCAGTTTGACCATTTCTTAGGGTCTTGGTTGATGTACCAAGACAGTGTATCTCCATTCAGACTCCTCATGAACAGCTTCATGCGGATCCTTTTGTCTTTTCGTACGCCAACCAACTTATCACAGTAGGTCCTCAGATGGACCCTCGGATCACCAGTGCCATCAAACATCTCGAACTTTGGAGGTTTGTACCCCTCGGGTAGTTCGACATCAGGTTGTATACAGAGATCTTCATAGTTCAAACCTTCAATTCCCTTGACTCCCTCAACACCCTGGACTCGGCTAGTCAGCTTTCTAAGTTCCTCAGCCAGATTTTTGATAAGCAAGTCCTTCTCATCAGACTCGGATGTATGTGAGATAGGCGAAATGGAATGGGTCACAGTTTCCACGTAGATGGGATTGTTGTAGGCATGGAAATGGTCCTTCATGGGGTTTTGAGGTTCGTGGATGGATGGTGGAGTGTTGTTGTGGCAAGTGTTGCATGGTGCAGGGGGAGTTTGGTTCTTTGGGGAAGTGGAGTTATGGTGAGGTGCAAGGTGATTTGGTTATTTTGGGATATTCAGTGGTAGTGTAGGGTTGATGTCAGGGACGTTGAAGGAAAATGACAGATTGGCCAGATTCCGGACCTGGTCGAGCTCCTCTTGAAATTTCAGCAATTTCTGTTCTAATGGTGACATATTTTCATGCAAGACTTGAATACCCCGGCCGTCAATGGCCTCTACCTGTTCAACCGTATTTTCCTTCCTGATACCGCTGGATTCTGCCATCTGACTTTTGCCCTTGTTTCTACCTTTGGGAGGACTGAGAGGAGGAGTAGGTGGAGGCCCTTTGGATCTTGTGCGGTAGGCGAATGATGCCAGAATGCAAGCACTAACCTTTGGGGAAGGGGATAATAACTAAAAGAGAAACAAAACAAAAGTAACCGAGTCAGTGAGGGTTATGAAAAATATTGCAAAAATTAAACACGTAATGCGGAAATGTAAAGTGTATCCTAAGTTGGGGACCTCCTTGTGCCCGAGGTAGGCCTAGCGACAAATTGATTTGGAGAACTTAAAATACTAAATGCCTCATTTTATTGATAGAAAATAGACAAATCTTTAAAACGACTCTAAATATGCGAAAATAAAAGGCACTAATGACCATAGTCCTTATTACATTAATTAAGAAAAGAAGACACCCTTATCTACTTGGTCCCAGAAGGACCTTCCCCAGATTTGGCATTCTTGCTTACCTCGATCAGCTTTCCCAACTCGCGAAGTACTAGTAGTAGGTAGGTTCTGGATAGGTATCCCCCTTCAGTTCCCTCAGCCTTCTGGCAAGTCTCAATCCTTTTGATGAATTTCTCCTCCAGTTCAACTATACCTTGCTCCAAGTTCCCCAGCCTCTTGTTGGCGCTGATAGACATGTCCTTCCATTCCTCGATCAACCTTTTGTTGGACTCATTTATCTTGTGGTGATCATCCTCACATTCACGGATCCTTCTGCACAGTTGGTTGTACTTGACTTGTGCTTCAACCTTTTCATCTATGACCCGGTGACCTCGAATGTACCCCGGCTTGATTCGACCACCCAGATCTTCTTCTAACCAACCAAGATAGAAAGGAGTGCAACCGGCGTGATACCTGTCTGGCTCGATGCTGTCTTTTTCAAGCCTAATCTTGCAGTGCCATAGGTGTTGAGCTTGGCACTTGTGAGGGCTGTCATCATTCTGAAAGTCTGCTCGAAGATGACTCATTTTCTCGACCCTAGGTATGATCTGCTTCCTACCTGCTTGCCTCATAACTCGCATAGGGATGTAAGGGTATGTCCCCCTCAGACCAATCAGTATCAGAAATGAAGAGTCTCGGGATCGAATGATGAACTCGTCTGTCGGAAACCACTCAAACATCCATTGAACCTGATCCTCGGTTAAGTTACCAAATAACTCAACCCATCCTTCGGCATTCTCCGGCTGAGCGAACATATCGGGAATATAGTTCATTTGCTTTGGGTGATGGAAAGCGATGTGGTCATCCAAAATCCTTCGATGGATGTCTTGTCGATATTCACCTTTTTGTAGATGTTCTATGAGCCAGTGTTAGAGTAATAAGTTGCAACCTTCGAAATGCCTTGCTCCTCGTTGACACATTTCTAGGGCTTGATACATATCTACGATGATCATGGGCACAATGCTGAAGTCTTGCCCGTCTATCCCTTCCATTAGCGTCATAGTTACCATGGACAACCTAGTAGGGAGTCTTTCCTTATTCATTGGGAACACAATCAAACAAAAAAAAAACACCATAAACACGAACACTCGGCGATGGATATGTCCTAGAGAGGTGATGGAAAACTCGACTTGGTAGGTGCGGTACGATTTGCTGTGACCGTACCTTTCATATAAATAGTCGAAAGGGATGTATGAATCCTTCAGACACACCAATTCTAGATTCTTCTTCAGACCCATCATTTTGAGGAAAGCCCTTCCCGTGCGATTTTCAGGCATTAGCAACCCCGGAGATTCCCAAGCTAGATCGGCCAATCCTCCTATCTCTTCTAATAAAGGTGTCATTTCAAGGTTCCCAAAGCGAAACACGGACCTATTGCAATCCCAAAACAGAGTAGCGGCCTCTATCATCATTTTGTTTGGCTGGATATCTAGAAGAGATGGTAGATTGCCCAGGTGTTTTCTGGCGAGAGTTTTGTCACTAGAGTGGAGGTCTTCCCACCAATTCAGCAGCCTAGGGTGAATATTGGCGACTATGCCGAATCTGGGGACTACATGCCTCATTTTCTGCAAAACATACAAGGTTAGGCCTTTTACCCCCACCAGACTCGACTATTTAACACCAATAATTAGCAAGAAGCATTTAGTTCTCCAAATAAATGCGCGGAGCGTGAGGGTGTCTGTTTGGGTTCTAGGGAAACCCAGTGGACTTTGGACAAGGCTATCTTAAAGGCTATTGTGCGGACAACACGTTAACCTGGCTAAGTTTGACCATGATGAATGAAGCAGTATAACGGAGTAGGGTTTCTATGGGGTTTTAGACTGGTACCCTTGAGCGGACAACTCAAGGGGGAAGGCACGGAACTATCGACTGCACCGCTGATCGACTAGTTTTACCGCAAATATGTCTTTCCGAATTTAAGGGGTAATAATGTAGGAAGAGCGCAACCACTCATTGTAAGTGTTGCTATAGTATTTTGTTTGGCACGAGTGGAGTATGAATGTTGAGCATGATATGCAATAAATAAGCATTCAAACAGATAGTCATGTATTTGCACGTTGAGGAAAGCGGTAAACACAACAGTTATGATTGAAAGCAAGTACAAAAAGGAAACAAAGAGACATGTTAGTTCTGTTCATATGGAATAAATACTTGAAATAAGTAAACAATTAATGGAAGGTAATATGGGAGGGGAAGGGTGCGAGTATTAAACAAATTAAAGGTACAAATTCACGGAACAATTTGCAATGGTAAAAGCCTAGGTATATCCCCAGCAGGGTCGCCATGCTGTCGTGCCCCCTTTTTTCTTTAAGCAGAGATCGGGTTTATGACATTCTGACAACTCTTTTTAAAGGAGGAGGATTAAAAGAAGAGTCACCACCTAACGATTTTAAAGGTGCGTTAGGGCACCTAGAGGGATTAAATCATGAGACTGGTTTGCATTACCAGAGATTGGGTAAGGGCTTGAAGTTATCCCAAGGGGAAGGTATTAGGCACCCCTCAAAATCCACAACGGTGGTTCCCGGCCAAATGGTTTTCGTGAATTTGTACAATAACAAAGTAACAAGTAACGGCTCAAATAAGAGGGGATTTCAAATAAGCATCGGAGTTATTAACTTTTGAAAGAATAAGTAAGACATTTTAGAGAAAGACATCCTAGGTTTGAAACAATATGGATCACATCAATGCAATACCCGGTATGTCACTGCTCAAAGAGGGGCTACACGTGGTATTAGCGCACCGGTCATCATATCCATATTCTACCCTTTCCCACCCCGTGAAGGTATTTAAAACGTGTGTTGGTCACGAACTCTATTGCGTGCTATTACCCGTCCCATCCTATCAGTCCCGGAGGAGGCTAGGACTACTATCCTAAAAGGGAAGTACTAGGCTGAACCCCTAGGTTTAAAGGACAAAATTCTAAACGACAAGCAAAGACAGTTAGGACTACAAATATGGAAAAACACATAGAAGCAAATATGAGGCTCAGATATTCCTCCACAAGTTATGCACATATCAGCACGACTCAAACACACATAAGGTCTTTTAACTTCAGATCCTAATGCATGATGTCTAGGCGAGAATACAGTAGCGAGGTAGTTTATTACTGCTTTTAGAGAAGGAATTGTACCAGTTTCAGACTATGGATTTCTTATCTGTAATTAACCAAACAATACACAGGAAAGAGGAATAGTTTTTCGGTTTTAACAAGTTTAACACCTAAGGCTTGCCTAGGCATATTAAACTGATTCAGTTAGGCAATTTTAAGAATCCAGTTTTAGACGATAATTGTTAAGCAGGGGTGAGTCTATTTTAATCTTAACCAGGATAAGGGAAAGAGTGTTAAAATGAATAAAGATGTGATCCTAAAGGTATGATATCTAAATGCAAGCAAGGTGCAGCATGACGCAAAAAATCTATACATGATGTTCTAAATGCATATGCATTTTCAGCATCAGAATTTATTTTAGCGAGATCCATTTGTTAACACATTTGACTTAAAACAAAATGTACAGAGATATAATTCTTTGTTAAGTTCTGAACCTAACACATGATTTTTCTAGGTGTTCATAGCAGTATGTTGATTTAACACAGGATTTTGGCACAAGTAACATGCTGAAAGTAACATCCTATGGGACATGATTTCTAAATTCAAGCTTTGGTAGCTAATGTTATTACTTCAGCCTAGCATAACAGGACTTCTAGGTGATGTAGTTGTGAGAATGCTGAAGTAGTAACATTATAACAGCCATTTTTGTTGTTATTCAACTATGAACATGATTTCTAAGCGAATATGAGTATGATGAGATGCTGAAATAAATAAACCTAAGTATCAAGGTATCTAATGCATGAATGACAGGTATTCTTAAGCATGGTGGCTACTGCGCACATATATAAAATAAACCTACAAGCATGGTTTCTACCCGTATCTATAATAAGCATGCATAACCCTACCCATATCACTACCTTGCCCAAGAATCGTTTTTACAATTAATTATTATTGACCAGTATTGCATGAATTACATAAGTAACCAAGGAAATTAAGAAGTTACACTATAGGGAGCCTAACGATATGCCCAAATGTCCAAATCCAATAATGCCATATGCCATGACCTTTCACAACCCAGGTGTGTCACAGTTCTTAAGGACCTCAAAGGATACCAGGCAGTGCTCACACCTAGGTACCCTAGCCAGGAATGAGTAAGTGCGGTGTGGGAATGCCAGCCTCGTGTGTCAGAGTTCAGTGGGTACTCAAATGATCCCTAAAGCAGTGCTCACACGAGGGGGATAAACTTAAGAAACTAATAGTAGTGAGGTGTGCTCATAGTTTTAGAAGAGTTGAGTTGGAAATAGTTTTTTGAAACAATTGTTTTGAAATAGGCTTTGGAGAACAACATAAGAATTTGTTTTTATGAAAACCAGTTTGAGGAGGAAAAGAAACAGGACAATCAGCAACTAAAAAACATACATAGTTCAGAAAACAAACACAAACAGGGAAGGGGAGTTGGGGACAAGTAGTTCATATGTGAAAGCATAGTTGCACACGGGTTAACATCAGAGAAGTCTCATAGAACTTTAAATAATCACAGCAATAGTCTGTCACAAGTGTTCATGCCAGGAGTTCAACAACATTAGATTGAGGGATGCTAAACAAAGTTACACATTAGGTCCAGGGGAAGGGTTAAGGATTACATAGTAACTAGGTGTCACGAGCACATGCTTATAGTGTTAAGAATCAGGGGGTAAGGCAGAATCATAGTGAAACATGTAAGAAAAGCAATAGACATGTTGAACTAAAGGGGAAAGGGAGATCACATAGACAAAATAGACACGCTAATTACAAGGTAAACAGCAGAACCACAAGTAGAAGCATAAGAGAAACAAAAGGAATCATAATACCAACAGAGACATATTGTTTTGGATGTTGTGAACTTAAACTGAAAACATACCAGTTGAATGAAAGAATGAGTGCAGAGTGAATAGCAGCAAAATGAAGAGAGGTAGAGCAGTAGTGTGTAGAGCAACAGAACAGTAGAGCAGCAGAGAAATAGAACAATAGAATCACTCAGTCTTGGCTTTCAGCCGACTGAGTTGCAAGTAAACAGCAAAAGAAGCAAGAGAGTATGTGTGTGTGTGTAGGAGAGAGCTTAGAACAGTGTATATGTTCGTGGCCTTGTAAGGGATGAATAGAGTGTATATATAATGCTAGAAACGAGTGCAGAATGGCATAATTATAGAAAACAACATCAATTAAATCAATCAGAGGTCTAGACTCCCTTCAATTAGGGAGTCATGATTCAAACGGGTATAAATTATGCTAAATAAGGAAAAGATCACTTAAAAGTTGTTTATACCATAATAGGAGTAGTATAGAATGTAGTATGTAATAAGGTCAAATACGTGTTTTTAACATAAGGAAAATATATGTGTTGAATATTTGACAACATGTTTAGGCACATAAATAAGGTAGGATAAAATTTAATTCTAAAAATAAATCACAGGAATCACGTATGGGACTAAAATCACAGGGGAATCAATTCTAATTAAGGGAAGTATCACATAAGTAAGGGAATAATTTGAATCAGTAAACAATTCCAAGGAAAACACATACAAGTTACAGCTTTGAGAAAGGATATCACAACTCGGAGGGAAAGCAATAGGATCAATAGAGAATACTATGTAAGGGTCGAGACAACAAGTAATCAAGTCTATTGAGCAATGAATAGCACAAAATTTAGGAAAGCCCTAAGCAAATAATAGAGAACAGTAGAAAATTGGAAACCCTAGGTAAAGTAAGAATCACACAAGTTCAGAGACAAATAGTAATATTGAACATAATATAAACACAGGAATCATGAACCCTAATAGCAATAACAGGATAAAATCACAGAGAAACTAAAACATTTACGGGAGATAAGAGTTCTTACATTCAAACAGCATATCAGTCGTAGATAGATTCAGAGTTCAGGGAAAACTTAGGGTTTTTAGTAAAGTAAGTTAAAAATTAAAGAAACTTTGAATCCAACATTAAATCATAGAAAGAAACATAGAATGACATTAAAACAGAAGCAAAAAATCATTTTAAAAGGGGGTTATGAAACCCTAGTTTTTGAAATGAAAGATCGTTAAATAGAAGTATTTTTTTCAGAGAAAAACATGTAAAGAAGTTTCGTAATATCGTAGATCTAAAGCATATCTAAACGAAATCGAAAAGACATCAGGCATTAGGGTTTCGTAGAACCCAGAGAAGTAAGAAAAACCTCAAAGACGTCGTCGGCTTAAGCCGGAAAGGTTGTAGCTCTTACTCAGACGGCCGGGGGAGGCCGGAAAATGGCATGAGGGACCCTGAGAGGTGAGTAAACCGCTCCAGGTTTGCCTGACGGCTTTAGGGTATCACTAGACCGATGCAAGGTGGACAAATAGCTAGGAGATGATGAGGAGCTATGGTTTTCGGTGAGAGAACCAACTGGAGAAGATGAACAGACTTCATCGAAAGAGAGAAGCCAGGGAAGGTTCTAGAGAGAACCAGAGAGAGATAGAGAGAGATAGAGATATAGAAAAATGAGGGGTCGGTCAAGGGGGTAGTTGGGGTTTAATTATGGTAACGTTGATCTGGACCGTTGATCTCATTTGATCAACGGTTCAGATCAGGTAAGGGGTTGGGTCGGGTTAATTATGGGTTCTGGGTTAGGTTAAATTATGGGTTTTGGGTCAGGTGGGGTTGGGTTTGGAAATTGGTTATAATTTAAATAAAATGGGCTAAACGTTAAATACCCAATTAAATAAGATAACTAATTAATAAAATAGCTAATACTTGTGTAAAATGAATGAAATTAAGGTGATTAACTAATAATAAAAATATAAAATGATCAGTTATTGATTTTAAAATAGTATAAATGTACACTTGTGCTATTATTGCAAAATTGCTATAATTAGCTAAATAATGCCAATATTGGCTAATTCGTAGAACAATTAAATCCTAATGGAATTTAATAGGACTATGAATAATACATTGAGTAAGAAAATGTCTTGAAATTATTTATAACATTATTTATGAATAATTATGGAATATAAAATATTAAATAAACAGAAAATAATTTGATAAAAATACGGAAAATTATGGGAAAATATCAATTATTATAGAGAGTGATTTTGAAGGTATATATGCAAATTTGAAAATAATTTGAGGAAAAATTGGGTATCAATAGGTGTTTCACTTCCCACTTTCCTTTCGACAAATCCTTCCACTTGCGTTTGTCGTAAGATGAAGTGGCAGCCAGTTTGCGAGCCCAGTCCGTGCGATCGAGGACCGCATTGGGCATCCACAGAACCGCTGTGGAAGTAAAAAAGGAACAATTACATGAAGTTCAGTGAAAATTATGGAAAAGAAATAGAGCAAGTTATTTACTCACGTTCGAAGTTCCACTTCTTGGGGAACGACAGGAACTCCTTGGGAATAATGTCGATGGTCCTTACTCGGATGAACCGGCTCATCCAACCTCAATCTCTGACTTCGTCGTTACTGGCGAAGAAGGACTTTGTGGATCGGCATTGGAGTTTGATCAAACCTCGGAAATGTTGAGATTGATACAATCGCATGAGGTGGCTGAGGGTGAACTTGGTCTCGGCCTTCTCGGTGTAGAACCTCATCATTAATTTGATACGCCAGGAGGACGAATGAATCTGGCTTAGTGTAACTTGATACTTTTGGCAAAATTCTATCACTAATGGGTCGAGGGAACCCAGTGTAAAGGGGTATGTATATACACTCAGGAACCCCTCTACGTGGGTCGCAATATCCTCTTCTGTATAAGGTATTTGACGAATGACCTCCTTCCCCCACTTACATTTTCTCCTTACATCTTCGAGGTGTCTCTCCTCGATGGACCTTATATACCTCGATGCATGTTCTCGATGCCCGGGAACGTCGGGAGGGTTCTCTATTGTAAAGTCTTTCTTAAAGGAAAAATTATTCGGCACGATCTCATTGAGCGTCGGCGGTTTACCACTGGCCGGACGGGAAGCAGAAGTGGAGGTTCCTTCTTTCTAAGGAACGCATTTAGAAGTTTTGGCCATAGATTCTTTAGAAAAAGACGAAGGAAACTAATATAACTGACGAGATTTTGGGCTAACGCGGCGGAAGAACTAGCGGTGAAAGGAAAGTTTGTAGAGAAGAGTAGGTGTTTCAGAGTGAAAAAACTCCTAATAAGAAACGAAAGTGGGTATATATAGGGGAAGGTAGCGGATGTGCATTGATGATAGTGGCCGACCGGCTCTGACGAGCACTCAATGCTTTTGGGGAAGAGAACTGACGTGACGCTTCGGTCATTTCAACGCCTACGTCACAGGAATGATATCATCATCAACAACCTCGGAAATTTAAATCATTTCTTATCATTCCATTCTAAGAAACACGGGGACTATCTGTATACGATCGAAATCGAAGGAGTCCAATTTTGAGGTCTCTGTTGCGCCGAGCCCGAGATCGGAAGGCTTGAAGCAAGGTTCGAGTTCGATATCAGAATACATACCTCGAGAGAGCACATCGAAGGTCCGACACGGCTTACCTTGAGGCAGTACAAAATCGATGACAGTCAAGAAAAAGCTGGAATTTCCCAAGGACGCGTGGTTAGGGCAGATAAGATTTGTAAGAGATGGTACACATCCGTACTAGGTCGTTATACAGCTGTACCAATAATATTCTTGGTCATTATCAGAAATGTACCATGTTAGGGTTTTTCCCTCCTATATAAAGGGTACCCCAACCATTTTGTAAAGGGATCATTCACTGCTATAGAACATTCTACTCTGTTATTCTCATTTTTTGTGCTCAAGAATATTCTTCTATTTTTGTTGTTCTTCATTTATTGTTCATACTTTATTGCTACTAAACTGACCTCGATACCCCGAGGCTATTGAGCTCGAGGCCCCCGTTCCTTTGGAAAAATTGGTTTGGTTATCACATTTTCCTTACTTACACTTAATATTTTCTGATTATCTACTAGTATTGGAGTAAATCACGTATTTTTTAGAACCATAAATCAAATATAATTGTTAAAACCATTTTCGAGGTAAACATAGAACAAGATGACAATTGCGATTTTGTTAGAGTAATATGATGAAATTTGCTCAAACAAGTCATTCCATAACCTTTTATGTTTAATCTTTAGTTCCGACCGGACAATGTGCGGGTCTTACTACTAGTGTTGTTTAACATCCCAAGCCTGAAGGATTCGACCATTCCATACTTTACGAGTTGACTCTTCACATCACGTTGGATTATGTGATTATATCATGTTAAGGAATTGAATTCTCTAATAGTTTGGAGTCTAAAAGTGGGTTTGTTTCCTCCTTAAACTAATACCCCCTCTGGTCCACTATAATTGATCAATTTTCTTTTAGCACGCCTATTAAGAAAATACTAAATTATATACAAAAATATCTGGTATGACTAAACTACCCTTAATTAAATATTTAATGTGAGGAGTAAGAAAACTTTTTAGGGATATGTACATAAGGGTTATTTTGTAAACATAAATTGAATTCTTTCTTGATTATATAAATGGACACTTATTTTGGACCAAAATGAAAAAGCAAAGTGGCCACTTATTGTGAACCGGAGGGAGTCACCAGTAAGAAGATCAAAGAGTTTCTTTAAATTTTGATTATAGTATCTTGGAAATTATTTTTTGAACAAACATGAAATATTTATATTAAAAACTATGCAGTGTTCAGTACATAACCTTCATAATTTGTGTCACTAAGGACACATTGATTGCCTAAGCTTGCTAGGATATTGCAAGTATCATAAGATAATAACTTATCAAAACATAGTGTTCTTTTTGTTCACTTTCCAAAAAAGATTCTACATAAGAGGGTGGCAGTACCAAATATTGTTTTCCTTTTGCATTAGCCTTATTTGCCATATGATGGGCTATACTATTCCCTTGCCTGAATACGTGTCGGAGGGTTACCTTCTGTTGGTGCATGAACAACCTGCATTCATTAATAATGTCATCATATAATATGTTGCCTTGTTGTATATAGTGGATTACCTCCGTGGAGTCTGTCTCTATTTCAAGAGGGAACATTCCCCATGCTTGTGATGTTTTGAGTCCCTCTAGGAGTGCCTTCATTTCTACTTGTAGTGATCCGCCAGCATGGGTAAATTATGCAAATCTAACCACCCATTTTCCTTTGGCATTCCTGAAACACCTCCTAGGCCACATTTTTTGTTGTGGTTATTGAAACTAGCATCTATGTTAAGTTTACATCGTCCTATTGGTGGTTTGTGCCACCTTACCTATATGGGGATTTTATGTGGGGTGTTGAGACATTTTTCCGCGAGGAGCTTAAATTCAGTATTCCTATGGATAATTTGAATACCATTTATAGGATTGTCGGTATTGATTTGATTGTAGTTATTTCTATTTAGCTAGATGTCCCAGATGGAAAATGGAAAGAAGGAATTCCAATTTATAAACTTATTTTGTAGTGGGTAATCAAAGTCTTTTAATTGTAGAAGCCAGTGTTCGTTTTTTCTTTATAAAAATCTTGCCACCCAAGACTATCCCAAAACTATTTGATGGCTTTACAATTGAATAAAATATGGGTTATGGATTCCTCTTCTTTGCATTTGCATATACGGCAGTTGGGATCAATGTTTAAACTAATTTGTGAGAGGTATTTTTTGCATGGTATCCTGTTATAGAGAAATTACAACAAGAAGAATTTAATATTGTTAGGACAACTTAGATTCCAAATCCATTTGAACTCTAATTGATTGTTTGGAGGAGGTTCTATAACAGTGTAGAAAGACTTGGTTGTGAAAAAACCTTTTTTATTTAGTGACCATATCGGAATATCACTAGTAGGACCCTTAAAACGAATTCTTATCTTAGTGATATTTTCTTTAATATCATTAGGGATGTTGAGCGATAGATGGTTTATATGAGTCCACCAACTGTATAGATACCTGGTCCTATACCAGTTCCCTCAGAGTTATCTGCTGAAACAGAATGTAAATGAGACACGGATTTTTACGTGGAAAATCCCAACTCAAGGGGACAAAAACCACGACCTACACTGGTAGGATTTCAACTTTACTAACTTGTAACTCAACTTTACAAGCCACTTTGTAATGACTCTATTACAAAGACTTCAAACACACTAACTTGTAATGAACTTATTACAAGCCACTTTGTCACTCACTAGTTACAAAGCCTTTAACCTATGACTAACTCTAGTCACAACACAAACTCGGATGGTTTATGATTTTGGGTTTCCTAAAACAAAGCTTCTAAGAAAGCAAGCTAGGAGTTACAATAAGGAACAAAACACAAGATTACAACTCCACTAAGGACACACATGGACTCATAGTGGAACTGGTCCGTAGTGGAGTTGTCTTCTTGTTCTTGACACACTTGAGACTTCAATGCAAGATTAGATCTTCAATGCTTGAGAGAATATTAGTAAATGCTCAAGTGAGTGTGTTTTTTGTCTTACACCATACTATTATACTTCAAAGGAATCACAAGAATGATGTCTATTCTTAAATGGTACACACTTCTTCCAATGGGAAGTGACTGTTGCAGTGTTTCTGCGTTGTAGCATGCATAGTTGCAGGCAGTCATGTGATGACCCAAAAAGGGATCATCTTATGTGCATCTAATTTTGACTGTACTCCGAGGCCCCGAAAGCCTCCATTAATCTCACCTCGATGTGTGTGCTTAGCCCGGCGCGTACCGGGGAAGCCTTTATGTGAAAACTTGATTGAGAGTTAAATTTTTGATAAATTAATTGAATAAAGTTGACTTTGGTCAACATTTTTGGTAAACGGACCCGGATCAGTGATTTGACGGTCCCGGAAGGTCTGTAGAAAAATATGGGACTTGGGCGTATGCCCGGAATTGAATTCCGAGGACCCAAGTCCGAGAAATGAATTTTCAAAGAAAATTATTTTATAAAAATATTAAAGGCTTATGAAAATGAACCTTGATGTGAAACATGTGATGCCGGGCCCGTATTATTATTTCGGCGCTCGAAACAGGTTCAATATATGTTATATAAGTTATCTGCGAAATTTGGTAAGAAACGAACTTGATTTGATTGGTTTCGGATCAAAACGAGGAAAATGAAGTTAATGAAGTTTTGAGGTTTTTAAAGAATTTGAAATTTGGCTTGAAAGGTGATTTTATGTTCCCGAGGTCCGAATGAAATTCCGAGATCGGGAATAGTTCCTTCATGTCATTTATAACTTGTCTGCAAAACTTGAAGTCATTCCGAGTAGTTTAGGCTGGTTCGACGCATTGAAGTGAATTCTAGAATTTCAAGTTCTTAGTTTTGATTCAATTTGGTTTTGGGGTGGAATTTTGAGTTTCGTTGTTGTTTTCCATGTCCCGGGAGTTAGATCGAGTCCGTATCATGAATACAGACTTGTTGATATATTTGGACGGGGGCTCGGGTGGGCCCAGGTGCTTCCTGGACCCCGCACGGGGCCAAAAACCAGCAAAATTCCACTGCTGGTATGGCTGCTTTTGGTGTGACCGCACCTGCGGTCTCCCAGTCGCAGGTGCGAGTGCGCACCTGCGGTCCAGCCTTCGCAGGTGCGACCCCCATAGCAGGAGCGGCCCTTCTTCCGCAATAGCGGGATCGCTGGCGCGGACTCCTTCTCCGCAAGCGCGATGCTAGGGTCCCAGGCCCTTTTCCGCAGGGGCGGTGATTTTCTCGCAGGTGCGGGACCGCACCTGCGGTCCCAAGNAAAATATATGGGATCGGGCCGTACGCCACGGCAGAGTTGAAAAGAAATTGTGAAATACATGGGAGCGGGTCGTACGCCATGGCAGTGTTGAAAGTAACTGAATATATATGGGATCGGGCCGTACGTCACGGCAGTGTTGAGAAATTATGAAATATATGGGATCGGGCCGTACGCCACGGCAGTGTTGAAAAGAAATTGAAATGAATATGGGACCGGGTCGTGCATCACGGCGAGTGTAGAAGGTACCTTATGGGAGCGGGCCGTACGCCACGGCGGATCTAAGAATTTGTGATTATTGTTTCGTTCGGTGGTCTTACCTTGAAAGTGCTTTATTGTTTAGTTCAGAAATTGTTTGGATTTGTTTTTCTGCTTTTGATATATATACGTGTTGCTTATTTCCCTGACATGCCTACTGTATTTCATCATATTCTATCATATGTTATCACTGCTGGACCTTAGTAGTATCGAGTCGACCTCTCGTCACTACTTCTTCGAGTTTAGGCGGGATACTCACTGGGTACATATTTATTTAATATGTACTCATGCTGCACTTTCTTTTTTCTTTTCTGTACTTGACTGTACAGGTCCGGAGTCTGGCACGTCTGGCTATCAGGTCGGTGCTAGATATTGATAGCGTGGTCATTATTCACTGTGAGCTGCTTTCCCGGCGACTTCCTAGCAGCACCCTGGAGCTCTTTTGTTATATTTCTCTATCCATTTCATTCAGACGGAGACTCTGTATATATTGTAGTCATTGTATATTCAGTAGTTGCCCATGACACTCGTGACACTAGTTCCTGGCACACACGCGTAGTGTATATATATATATCTTTTGGGTTCGGGTTGTACATGAATGTGTATGTTTTATTTCGGCTTTGTATCTACTATGACTTTACCTTCGCTCAAGGCTAGTATCATGTTAGTTGTTATAAACTGATAAATCTTTGACTTGTTTAATTAGATGGGAAGGGTATCACCTAGTGTAATTTGTGTTGGCTTGCCTAACCCCGTCGTTGGGCGCCATCACGACTCGGATTCGGATTCTGGGTCGTGACAAGTCACTTTCTGCAACTTTTTTCTAGTTGTAGAGTTGACTTGAACCTCTGTCAGGGAAACATCAAGGGAACAGGTCCCTAAACTGTTTCTTGTGAATACAAAAGTACACTGCCCAGATTTCTTTGAGTCCGTTGCCGAATGATTGTACCATGCATGCATCAGGTCCTTTATCTGGTTCTATACAGAAATATTGTTAGATCATCAAAACATGAGACTAAGAGACCTTGAACCCATCAATTCCCCCCTTTTTGATGATGATAAACTTTTAAAATTTATGACTAGTTATAGAGCCTAATTTGACCAGATAAAGTACCAGGGACCCCATATGTTTCCCATGTATCTATGCTTCCCCCTTAATCCATGCTTCAATTTTTTAAGTTAGTTAACTTCTCTTCCCCCTTTTGGCATCATTAAAAATCACAAATAGGCAGAAAGCGTAAAGAAGTCCAACACAACCAACTCATGCCCCATGTGTGCACACAACATGATATAAAAGAGAAGTAAAAGGAAAACAGGCATTGTAATTAATAATAAGAGTTTTTTTTTTAAAAACATAGAAGTCTTTGCTATGAAAGCAAAGACTAAATTGGACTGTTTGATCTTGAGAAGTATGGTGGAATCCAACATGCCATCACAAAAAAAAAAAAAAAAAAACCACAACATCACAAAGGAAAGACAACTGGACACAGAAGGGATCCTAAGGGGCACTAGAAGAGGAAGGCTTGGAGGAGGAGGCATCAAGGTATTGACCCAAGTCACTGCATGGTTTTGAAGATTGAAAAATGTCTACCAAGTTGAACCAGGTCCATCAGGCTATCATAGTGAAACAGACTCATTGGCACGCGAAGAGTCCATGCGTAGGAGATAACATGTTATGTGAATTATATGGGAACTAAGAGGTTGTCTCCTAAAGCGAAAAGGATGCAAATTGATAAGATGTTAGAGTTTGAATTCAGCAAGGATAGTAACAAAGGAAGGAAGTTGAGTTTAATACAAAATCTTTCACCAAGGAAGAGTTGCATCAGAATTAAACAAGAACATCTCAACTACTGGCGCTATATAATGTTGAAGTATTCCTACTGAAGAGGTGTTCACAAAAAGGCATAAGTGAAACAAGAATTGAAAGCAAAATTCTCAGAGACATTTTGCAAGCAGAATCCTAGTGCGACACAAAGGCTACTGACCAGCTAGAAGAACCAGTTTCATCTGTTTGTTTATTGAGTCTAGTTGGTTGTAGTAGGTGATTTAATATTGTATCTTTTCAGCTTTCTTAGAAGCAATTGTAATAGGTACACACTGTTCAAGTTATAGTTAACTT
>ML294712.1:38920-59476 GCA_005239495.1 Nicotiana undulata | reverse complement strand
AATAGGTGCTGGCGATGTGCTAACATGAACTGGCGGTGCACGAGGAGATACCTGAAGTGCTGGATGAAATGGCCGGGGTGGATGACCCCTACTAAAAGAATCCCGGCCTCCAGACGAGGCTCCACTAAATCTACCAAAATGACGGGCCCTCTTGTCAGCCCCCTGACCACCTCCCTGTGACAAATCATCTCAATCCTCCTGGCTATATCGGCCGCATCCTGGAATGAAATATCAGTACTCGACTCCCTGTCCATCTGGAGTCGGATAGGCTGGGCCAATCCCTCAATGAACCTCCGAACTCTCTCCCGATCAGTGGGGAGTATCATCAATGCATGCCTGGCTAGAGCGATAAACCTTGTCTCATACTGAGTAACAAACATAGATCCCTGCTGGAGACGCTCAAACTGCCTCCTAAGATCCTTTCGCTGAGTAATGGGAAGGAACTTCCCCAAAAATACCTCTGTGAACTGAGCCCAAGTCAACTGTACAGACCCAAGAGGATTTGATGGAAACTAAAAAATGGTCTCTGATTTTTCCTGCATATACACTATCAAAAGCAGCAATGAATGCTTACACAAGAATATTGGCCAAAAAATACCTAAGTATTCTCATCAACTGTGTGTGTCCAGGCTATGTCAAAACTGATATGACTATCAATTGTGGCAAATTGAGTGTTGAAGAGGGTGTTGAAAGTCCTGTTTGGCTTGCTCTTTTACCTGAGGGAGGTCCATCAGAAAATTACTTCAATAGGAAAGAGGTGACACCTTTCTAATAAAATTGGGAATGTTATGAGTGACAAAGTTATATACACTTATATCATACTGTAGATGTTGTAATCTAGTGCAAATGTTTTCTTGTTGTGAATGTTTGGTTAATGAGATATTATGTATGTGATATAAAAATTTATAATATACTCTCATTTCTAATTATAAAAAGATAAAATCAAGATTATTTTCGTTTTTAAGATGTTTTATTATTCATGTAAAGCTAATCTTTGTATAAGTTACAAACTGGATCTCGAATAACAACTTCATAGGTCTATAATTTTATTTTTTCAAAGAAAAGAAATTAGAGTTAATTTCTTCTTATTAAATGCTGTAAAGAATGGTATGGTTGTGATGAGAGTACAAGATTACATACGCAAGGAGAACTAGACTACGCCGAAAACTTTTTTTTTGGTTGAAGGGATATTAATATTATAGCTAGCAAAAAAATAGTTACATAGATAAGTCAGAGTTAGGATACTGTAGGGCCCCAACCGCAACAATGTTTTGTAGAATCGTATCCATATTACAACCCAAAAAATTCCTAACCAAATCAGTTCCTAGGATGTCTGCCCAAAATACATCATTGGCAAACATCGGAGGAACTGCTAGGATGCTAGATCTATTCAAAAAAACTATCTTTGAGGCTTCTTTGGCTAAAGCATCTGCCACCCTATTCTGCTCTCGGTAAGTGTGCTTCACCACGACCATGTCTGTGTTGTGTATCAAGGACATGCATTCACAAATCAAAGGATCATAGGTGAGGTTACCTGTTATAAGCATTTGGGTGATTTCAGTTGAGTCTGTATTGGTTTCAAGAGGAACCAAATTGTTTTGTTTTTGCAAGCTGAAGTCCTTTTAGGAGGATATTCTCCATAAACCCAATTATCTAATCTCTATTGTGATTTCTAAAAACTCCACCCGATCCTCCTATTCCTGGGTTCTCTTTGGCTACTCTATCTATATTCAATTTATAGGATCCTCTCATTGGAGACTCCCATTTGATTCTGATTTGGTGTGCTGTTTTGGTGGAAGCATTTCTAGTTAGTATCAGGAATTCTATGGCTTTGGTGATGGTATTGGGCGTGTTGACCAGCTCTTTTTTCCTATTAAAGAGGTTGTTGTTTCTGGTTAACCAGATGTGCCAGAAACAGAAGGAGATGATGTTTTCCCAGAGCATGAGACTATTGAAAGGTTTTTTCCTAATTGAGGCCCAAGTTGATGGCCATTGTTGGGCTGAAAAAATTGGGTTCTGCTGTCTACTATCCCTAGAAGCTTTCGATAGCAGATTTTTCTAGAAGCATACTACATTGGCGCACTCAAAGAAGATATAGTCTATTGTTTCTTGACCATTATTACAGTAAGGGCAACAGGGGTCACAGTTGACCCCTATTCTGTGAAGATAGCTTCTTGTGGGAAGCCTTCTGTAGGTAAGAAGCCAGATGAAGTTCTTTACTTTGTTGGGGGATTGAAGCTTCCAGATCTATTTGAAAAATCCTTCCTACTCAGGCTCAAAACAGTTATTGGCTTTGCTGATGAAAGAGTATGCAGAACTGTTTGAGTAGTGACCATTGGTAGTTAAGCCCCAGATGAGGGTATCTTCTTTAGTTGGATTAGGAGAGATGAAGACAAAGTTTAACAAATTGAGGATGCTAGGGGGAGGTCTATGGATAAAGTGGATAAATCACAAGCCCCTGAGTTATAGACTGAGTTCACCTTGGCATTAAGATCATTCAAAAGAAAGAAGGCCCTCAATAATTTTCCTAATTGTTGGCTGGCTGATTAGGTATCCAAGCATAATTCATGAAGCTGACCCTATTTCCTTTGTGGACTACCCATCTTCTTGCTTTACTGCAAGTGTTCCAACCCTTCAGAATGCACTGCCATATAAGGGATTTGGGGTATCTAGGAAATCTAGAGGTTCTCCTAGTTCTCTGAGTTTGGCTCAGGTTGCAGTGCTTATGAATGAGGATTTTTACCCATAAGCTATTGGTATTTTGGTAAGTCCTCCATGCAAGATTGGTGAGGGTTGTTTTATTATTTAGGTCAGCTTTCTGGAGTCCTATCCCTCCATCAGCCTTCTTGTTAGTGACCTTGTCCTATTTGATTAGGTGCATTTTTTTTCCTTATTTGGAGTGGTTCCCCAGATGAAGTTCGTTTGGATTCTATCAATTTGTTTGGTGACTTTAATGGGCAGTTGGATGAATTGCATGACATGGCTTGGAATGTTATTTAAGGAGGACTTGGTTAGGACAGTTATGCCAGCCAGGCAGTTGGTTTTCCAACCAGCCATTTTGGATTGCATGTTATCAATTATGAATTGAAAGTTGTGCTGGTGGATTTTTTATGGAAGATGGGGAAACAAAGGTATTTGCCAAAGGATGTGGTGGCTTGGATGGATAGAGAGGTGGTGAGACTCTCAAGAGAGTTCTGGGGTGTATTGGAGGAGAAGAGCACTCTAGATTTAACAAGGTTGATTTTTTGGCATGACATCTCATTGAAGGCTTGGAGAATAGAGTGGATGATATTGCAGTTTCTGGTGTTTGCCTGGGCAAACAAGGTAAGGTCATCAACAAAGAATAGATAAGAAATCCTAGGGCCAATTCTGCTAATGCTTATGGGTTGCCAAATTCTGTCTAGGACAACTTTATCAATAACCTTGGATAATCTTTCCATACATATTATGAACAAGTAATGAGACATTGGGTCTCCTTGCCTTATGCCTCTAGATGGCTTGAAAGATTCAGTTTTTCCACCATTGACAAGAATAGAGATGGTGGAAGAGCTAATGCATGACATAATGAGTTTGGTTAGACCAGGGGAAAATTGAAAGCATGGAGAGTGTCCCTGATGAAAGACCATTCTAGCATGTCAAATGCTTTTTCCAGATCAGTTTTGAGGATCATGTTGCCTTGTTTTCCTTTCATTTTCCTAAAGCAAGTGATGTATTCCTGAACTATGATGGAATTCTCACAGGCTCTTCCGTTGGAAAGGAAACTAGCTTGGCTAGGCCCAATGATGTGAGGCAACATAGGTTTTATTCTGTTGACAATGATGTTGGTGATGGACTTGTATACTGTGTTACAAAGTCCAATTAGCCTGAAGTTTTTCAGCATGGATGCTTGGAGGCATTTTGGGATGAGGCATAGCGGGGTGTGGTTTATGGTTTCATCCATGGAGTTGGAAGAGAAGTATTTCTTGCAGAAATCTATGACAGAACTACCCAAAATGCTCCAATATTTCTGGTAAAAGAAGGGGTGGAGTCCATCAGGACCAGGGGATTTGAAGGGCTTATGAGAGAAGGTTGCCTTTTTTATTTCTCCCAACTCAGGAGGTTTGTCCAGGATGTCCCTTTGGCAATTAGAAAGGGTGTGTGACATAGAGAGGTGATTGGTGGTAGCTATTGAGGCTTGGGAGTGGGAGGAGGTATAGAGGTTTTTGAAGAAGCCAAGAATAGCAGATTGGATATCATGTTGGTCATAGAGCCAGTTTTCACTCTCATCTTTAATGGTTGGTGGAGACCTTCATGAGGATTCCTGGTTCCTTTCGGAACTCTCGTCGGAGATGGAGGGATTTTCCTTTTGAGACTGAGGACTGGGGTCAGATTCAGCAGCGTCTTGGTGGGTCCATGAGTCTAGAGAGATACTAGGCTCAGTCCACATTTGATCATTGTTCTGGGGCACATGATCACTAACACTTTTCTGGTGTCGATACTGAACTCGATCGCCCTGACTGAGTCCAGTAGTAGTGAATCCGTTCGTAGGGGGCCGCAGAGTGTTCCCTCTTCCTCTGGCTTGCTTTTCTTTTGGAGAATTTCTAGGGCCTTGCTGATTTCCTTTTTGATGTTGCTGAGGGGCGACAAAGTACTCATCTCTTTTGGTGTTGAAGATGATCGCATTTGATGAGCTTGGGGGTCGATTGTTACAAAGATCAGGTCCATTGTTGATTCCTCCGTCGTCAGATATGGGAAGAAGGGGATGGACTGGAAAATTGGAACATTTGGCTGTTGAGTATCTGGGGGTCAATGCTCGGCGACACACTGCCATAGATATGGACCAAATGCGGCTAGGGCTTTGTTCAAGGCCTCTACGGTAACCCTCGCTAAGTGAGCTGGGTTTTGGATAATGAGGGTCACTTTCTGGTTTCCCAGGGTGAAATTGTAGGTTAGGACTTGCCACTGTAACGCCGCTTCCAGCCAGGAAGTCGGTAGGTGGTCCGGTGGTAGTGGCAGAGAGGTGACGAAGGTTGTCGTCTGTTCCTTTTCCATTTTTGTGTTTTTTGGTTTTGCTACTTTGGGTAATAGGGGTGATTAACTTAAGCGCATGCTCCATGATCACACCTTTTTGTGTTAAATCTTGGTCAGTGGAGGAGTTGTTGTTAATTGTGCTTGGGGAGGGCGATTGAGCATTAATGATGAATTTGTTGGAGTTGACAGTGGGTGTCTTTTCACCTGAAAGGAGAGGTTTCATATAGGTCACTTGATTGTTCGTGGTGACTGTTGAGATATCCCCATTAGAGGTTATCTTTAGAGGAAGTGGTAGGGGAAGCGTAGGTGAGGGGTTTTGGGTGGATTGGGCTGACACCTTCCAATTTTTTTGGGGGCCCTATTGGAGGGGCGTGACTGGCCCCAGGTCTTACCACAAATTTGGGGTCTGTGGCCTCGATAGATGGGCAAAAAATGTCAGCTTGTTCTGGGGGGCCGAGATTGGCGTCGTGTTCATCGAGCCCCGATCCAACTTTTCTTTCTTTCCTTGTACTGGACTGGGTCTGGGATGGGGTGGTGGCCCGACGATGGGGGGTGGGTCTTAGTTTGCTAATTGGGCCATTCAACCTGTTTTGGGTTTTGGGTTTGGGATGGCATTTTTCGAATTGTAAGGGACAGTTTGAGATTGAAGGAACTTACCTGGATTTGCATCAAACATATTTTCTTGGATGTGTTGAGCATGTGAGTTTTGGTGTTGGCTAATTGTTCCAGCTCCATTTTTGTCATTTGGTTTAACATGGCTTCGCTTTCTCCCTCGTGGGAAGGTGACAGTTTTCCACTCATTTTCTTCCTTTTGTTCTTTATTTTTTCCGGATGATTCTGGTGCTTCTGGTGGTGCTGTGGATTGAGGTTTTCTGTAGTTACATCCCTTTTGGGTATGTCCAATTCTGCCAGAAGATGTGCAGAGTACCCCCTCACCTTCATAGATCATTGCTTGTTTGTGATCTCCTATTATGACTGAGGTTTCTACTGGGGTTTCAAGGGGGACTTGAATGCATATGGGGCGTATCTTCCCCTAAGGGTGGAGGAGGTGCACTGGTCAATTTTCAGTAGTTTGCCGAGCTTTCTTCCCACTTTTTATAGGATTTCTTTATCGTAGAATTCTGTTGGCAGTTGTGGGAGGTGAATTCAGATGGCCGTGGATGAAAGAGTGGCCTCTTGTGGATAAAAATAGAACTAGACATTTGTTCTAAAAGAGTACTTAGGAAATAAAGTTTAAATTTTCACAATTTTTTTCATCCTAACTTACATGAAACTAATATAGTTGCCGTGTAATAATAAATTGATTAAGTAATTTAATAATTGAATTAATGTAGATTATCAATTAAGTATACAAATTCAGCTATACGTATTACATAATACTATGAATAACTAAAAAATGAAAAAATCATTAGACTGCTGCATTGTTAAATCGACGATTGTGGAGATCAAAGATTCAATAATCCAACAATTTTAAACAGAATGGCAAAAACGTCAAAAGACATCTTTTACTAGAATAAATATTTATAGCTCATCCTAAGTGAGATGAAATATTAAGATACTCTTTTTGTATTTAATCTTAGACGATCAAAATATAAAAAAGAAAAGCAAAAATTAATGTGAAAGAATTCAATTGCAACATCTTGTCCATATATATTTTTTGTTAATAACTATAACAAACAGAGCAAAATTGCTGCCATTCCGGAAATCAGGGTTTAAGGTCGAGTATAATTTGGTAAATACTGAATTACTGTATCGAAATTGAAAATTTTGATATTTGGTATTCGATATTTTGGTACTTGAAATGCTATTTGGATTAAGTTTAAAAAAAAAATTGCTATTTGGTATGTTAAAATAAAATACCGATATCGTACCGAAATATATATTATATTACACAATGCATATATTGTTAATTATAACGTAAATATAAAAAATTAAAATTTTTACTTTCTTTTATTCTCTAAGTTCATCAATTAACTCTAAGCAGGTAGCAACACATTTCTAATAGTCAAATTTTTTCCTTTATGTACAGTTTCTCTCTGGGTTGATATTTGCTGGTTTTGGACAAAACTTTTGACAAAAAATGCTTTTAGTTTTATACATTTGAGTACTTTAGTTAAAAATATTACAGTCTATGACTCTATGCACTAGTTAGTATTCAAACGGAATAAACCGAAGTTACCGAACCGAAACCGAAAAAAGAAAAATTAAGCCATACTGAATTTAATAGGTACGGTATTTTTGTATAACATTTTAAGAAACCAAATATCGAAAATACCGAATCGAATGTCTAAATACCGTACTGGACCGACCAAGGAACATCCCTGGATCAAAACATCTTGTATACTCTATCCGTTCCAATTTATGTGAACCTGTTTAACGGGGCATGGAGTTTAAGAAAAAATGAAGACTTTTGAAATTTGTGGTTCTAATAAGTCAAAAGGAGCCCCAGAGTATTCGTGCGGTTATAAAAAGCTTCTAATTAAGGTAGAATTGTAAGTTTAAGCAAAATTATTTCTAAATTTAGAAAGGGGTCATTCTTTTTGGAACGGACAAAAAAGGAAATAGGTTCACCTTAGACACGTTAAATGGGTCGACCCGACCTAGACCCGAATCCGTTGGCTCGTGGGTCCTTAACCGGGCCGGTTCGGTTCACTTTTTTATAGGGGCCGTTCCGGATTTGGCACATTAATCGAAACATATTGACCCGACCCGGACCCGTGACCCGTAATTCCTTAACCCGGGCCCTAATGGGCCGAATCCAATTTAATTAAAAAAAATTAAAAACTAATAAATGATAAAAATTTCAAACTTTATACATATATACGAACTTGAAATTACTATATGTCCTTGAAGCTAGTTAGAATAAAAATGAAAGAAAAATCATACTTTATTAACATTAAAACTTGAGAAACATATGAAATTCGACTATTTTTATAACTAATAGTCTAAAACAAATGGAATTCGACAAGACGCCTCATAGTGTTTGATACTATATTCTTTCTTCAATGTTTGGATTCTATTTTTTACCACTTGTCTGAGTATATATATGTGAGCTGGTTCGGGCCGGTTGACTTGTGGGTCAGCTACCGCCTTCGGGTCCGGTCTAGTTCTGTGGGTCAAAATATTATAGCTCGGCTCAAGTCTCTTAAATTAATGAGTTGGTTTGGTTAGGATTTTGTGGGTCATGGGCCGGTTAAAGGATTAATTTTAATGGGTTATGCGGGTCGATTAGTGGGTCGGCCCGACCCAATTGACAAATATTACTTTACCTATATAGAAGCCACTAACGAGTGCAGTTTAGGGTCAACATGTCAGCATAAGCTGTATGCTCAAAACGGGCAACTTCGACATTTAGCTAAAAGAATACTGCTTAGCTCTTGCTTAAGCTGTTGTACGGTGTGCAACAGAAATTGAAGTTTTCTGTGAGTTGACACAAATACCTGGAGGGATATGGGTTATCTTTTCGAAACATGGGCTCCACCCAACCTTTCAAATACGTGGTGTGGTTTCCCTTTTTGAAAGTTGGGCTTATTCATAGCTTCTGTTGAGGCTATCGTTGATTCATCACCATGAGTATTTCTATCCTCCGTATCCCAGTTGATTAAGGATATTTTGGTATATTAAGCTAAATTTATTTGATAAGATGTTCTTACAATTTTTTTATAAATTAAAAAGCTATTTCATGATTGATTTCTTAAAAATAAAAGTGGGAATGGACAAGACATTAGTTGGAATTTTCATTTAGTTTTAGAAAATGGTAGAATACTCCATTTTGATGTTATATGAATTAAAATAATATCTTAACATTTTGAAAATAAAATTTATAGTTACAAAAGTATATAACACCGTGTCATATTTTTTCAGCTCTTACTCTTTCGTTGTGTAGCATTGAACAAGTAATTTACCATGCTTTTTTAGAAGAAAAAAGAGAGAGTTTAAATCAAGAAATAATATTCTTTTCATTTTCTATATATTTGATAGGACGAGAAACATCTAAGATATTATTTATTTTTAACAATTTTAACTTTATTCTATATGCTATATATGTTTCTTAGTAAATATAACATATAATTTTCAACATTTAGCTCTGAGAAAACCTGATATTAAGAAATTAATATAATTTATATTCTAAATAAAATACAACAATAGCAAAACAAGAGATTTTCATAAAAGGGAAGCCTAAAGTAAGAGATGTAAGCTTATGGAAACTTTCATTAGAAAGCATATAGTATAAAATTTCAAATGCTCTTTGAATATTATGTATAAAAAGAACTCCCTAATTAATCAACGGGTAATTATTAAAATTTAGATATACAATATTCATGTAACTATTAACATCTCAGAAATTAATCTACTTGTACATAAATTAATCAATTAGCTTAAGGATACATAAGAGATACACATTACTCTTTTCTTCGCTAAAATTAATCATTTAGTCATTCTTGTATAGAAAATATTCGGCTGTTTCGTACACGTTGTCATTAGTAGTACACATAAACTGAAACACACAGAAAGTTATAAAATAAATGGGAAAAAAGGAAAAAAGAAGAAGAAGGAAAACCATAAACCCTAGGAGCTAGACGCACCAGAGGTTCATTTTTCTCCACCGGTGACACTTCTCAGCCAAAAGGAAGCATCAACGATTGACAC
Source organism: Nicotiana undulata (assembly GCA_005239495.1). Classification (NCBI taxonomy): domain Eukaryota; kingdom Viridiplantae; phylum Streptophyta; class Magnoliopsida; order Solanales; family Solanaceae; genus Nicotiana; species Nicotiana undulata. Next base: position 49,816 of record ML294712.1, on the reverse strand, counting down.
TATCAGATCCTTATTTCTCAGTTCATCTTTCTATTATTCCTTATAGCTGTAAGTATAAAGTCTTCACACTTTAAAGATTAATAGTCTATCAAGAAAAGATCCAAATTTAATACCCATTTAGTTAAAAGGATTCAATTGCTTCGGATTAAGTTTGCGCATTTTAATCTGGGTTTTGATTAATGGATACTGCAAGTTGGTGATTTTTTTCCTCTTTTTGAGCTAAAAGGTTAATTTTTTTATATTTGCTCTGGATTAATTTTGTTAGTGTTGATTTTTTGTTGATTCTATGGGCTTAATAATAGTAAGGTGTACCGTAAATTGGTGAAATTTTGTTATTTGTCTAACCCCAATTGCTAATTGATACATTTACATGAAAACTCTGTAATGTGAGTTTTGGTACGTTGTATTGTTCATTGCATTGATAGAAATTGTTAGGATTTTGAAAATCATAAGACCCTATAAAGCTACTAGTTGAAGGAATTCACCAGTGGGACTAAGCTTCTTTATTCAGTAGTGACTTGTTTTTCTACTTCTTCTTTAATTAAGGATGTCTTGGTGAAGAAAGAGGTACTTTCTGTGGCTTCTTTCCCGTCGAAATGGCCGTCTTTAACTCCGAATTCTGGAATTTAAAAGAGGCCTTTTTTAAATATAGATAGTATCTGAAGGTTGCATACTTATTTAATGAAGTATTTAGGATATTGAATCCTGATGGAATATTGCCATTGCTTTTCCAGGAAAACAATGGGCACAGAACTTCATCCTGTTGCAGTTCAAATTAATTCTCGATAAAATTTTTGAGAGCTATCCTTATTTTCTCCATTTAAGTAACTGATGATTGTAACCAGATGACTTGATCTTGCATTAGTTTCTTGACATGTGCACTCACGATTCAATTTGCAATAATCTTTCTCTGAAATGGTGAAAATAAGGGTAGACCTAGTGCTGAAACAAATAGTTTTATTGGAAAGTAAGTCCGTCATGATGTGTTCACAGTAGTGATTTAAGTAATTCAGCTTCAGGATTAACAGGTCTTTGTGCAAAGAAGTATGGGTTACAGTGTGTTTGGTTTATTCTCAAAAATACTTGTGGTTTATCATCCGAAAAAAGGGAAGTCAATAGATTGAGATGCTTATAATCGTGTGTATCTGATAAGTTTTGTTAGTAGAAACAAATATTATGTATATTATGTGATGCGGGTTCTGAAGGGAAAGAGACAAGGGAGAAATACCGTAGTGTCAAGGATCCTCTGCTCTAACCATAATTCGAGTCACCAAAAGAGAGAAATGAAAAAAGGCCCGCTGTTGGGATCCTCGATAAGGGAGTGTGGTTGTGAGGGGGTGGGTTACCATATTCAAAATAAGAAAAAAAAAACAAAAGAGGAAATCTTCAGGTTTATCAAGGCTTTTGATGCTTGAATTTTTCTTCCTCTGATCACTGTCCCACATGTCGAGTTGCTGACGTACTACTGTACTTCACATATTATTATTATTATTTACTCTAAATCTATTTGAATGTTGTTTACACTTATTGGCGGAATTGATGTTTTAATTTGTTGCTTGTGTTGTGTCTATTTGTGGATGGTATTGTATTTAACTTTCTCATTTCAATCACAGAATCTTCTCCAAAGATGGCTGCATCTTCTTCTTCTCGGTTGGTTCGTGGTAAGGGGCTTTACTTTCTTTGATTGCTAAGATGGAGCAGTATGCTATACATTTGTATGAGATGGAACCTGTATCTCACTTTTTTTCAATGACGTGACAAATATGCTAAATGCGAGTGATCTCTCACTCTCTCCCCTCTTCCTTTCTCTCTTTTCCTTTCCTCAAGGGAAAAGGTGATGTAGTTTCAGGTAGATAAACTAAATGAAACGAGTGAGGGAAACATATTGGAGTAAGTTTTAGAGGTTATAGGCTGAGATACTCCTTTGTTTGATCTGCTGAGAGGTAGTTTACATTATTTCTCATTTTAAATTACTTGCATGGAGCAGCTCATAAACAGAACGACACGTTTGTCTCTAGTGGTATAATGTATTAGTTACTTGTCAGCCCTTTTTTATTTGTCATTTTACCAACTAATATGTTCATTCAGGTGGGGGTTTGATATCAAAATCATCGAGCAGTGACTGTCATTTACGTTCTTTACAGCATAGTAGGCAGAACATAGATATATAATTGTAAAGGAAGGGTTTTACCCATTTAAAGGATAAAATCTAGACTTTTATGAAATTTATTCTCTTGGGTTAAGAAAACTATCGATTTGCTCCATCCCAAATTGGATACCCTCATTGTCCAAAGTGATGTTTATGCGAGATCTATTTTCTACTTGATACAGTCATACAACTACCTTTTTTCTTGTTTTTTTTTATGTTCTTTAAAGAAATAAATTAACTTGTGGCCTCTAACTTAGTCCAATAACTTCATTGATACGACACATTTACACCTATCAACTTATTTGATCATTTTTTAAGTCGCACAAATAATTTAATTTGGAAGAACGAAGTAATATGATTTTTATCAGCCAGAGTCATCAACAATTCTGCACGAACACAACCTTGCGAAATGTTGTTCAATATTGATGGTTTTATGTGCATTAGGAAGCCCATTAGCAACTACAACGGGTTATTATGCTAACTGTACCAGCTTATTGCATTCGCTGCCTTAGTGTGCTATAACCCCATTGCCTTATAATCAGCTGATCCTTATTTCCTTGTCTGTATGCATGACCTGTGCTTTAAACATTGTGTGATGAAACTGCAGTAGTGGGCCGTTCATTGTTCAGTGGCCTCTGCAACAATCCTGATGGTTTAATTAGATCAGCACGCGAGATGACGTGCAATCATTTGTTACAGGTTAGTCTGCTCTGCTATTTCAATCACTCCCCCCGAACCCCGATACTTTTTTCCGGTCCATTTGCAATGTCCATCAGCCATCGATCATGAAATATGGATGTTGCGTGCATTTTGTCAATGCTTGCGTATATAGTGCAAGCCACAGAACTTATTCTTCACATTAAGATAAACCCTTCTTACTAATCAAAAATATGAAATGCTTATTTTCATTAGAGAAAGCGCCTCAATAACATCACATGGCTAAAACCTTATATGCAAAAGGTCTTGAATCTTATGAGTTAACTCTGTTATGTTGAGTAAGATTTGAATTGTGTCATGTTACAATTATGATACTAAAGTTCTTTACTTGTTTTTGGTCCTTTCAGCAACAAAGGACCTTCATACAGATGAGGACGAATCTGAAAGTGGTAGACAATTCAGGTGCAAAGAGAGTGATGTGCATCCAAGCACTGAAGGGCAAGAAAGGAGCAAGATTAGGAGACACAATAGTTTGCTCAGTGAAGGAAGCTCAGCCAGGTGGGAAAGTGAAGAAAGGAGATGTTCATTATGGTGTTGTCGTTCGTGCTGCTATGCCAAAGGGCCGCTGTGATGGGAGCGAAGTAAAGTTTGATGACAATGCTGTGGTGCTTATCAACAAGCATGGTGAACCGATTGGAACCAGAGTTTTCGGTCCAGTGCCCCATGAGTTGAGGAAAAAGAAGCACGTTAAGATTCTTAGTCTTGCAGAGCATATCGCCTAGGGTGAGTGCCCCATATCGCCTAGATTCTTAGTTTTTGGTCCAGTGCCCCATGGTGAACCTCTTGCTTCTCAGGATAGTTCTATCGGTGATTATTCTGTCGCTTGGAAGCTGAGTGTCGCATGTACTGTATTTGTGGGAACCTACCTTCTTGTTCACAAGCTGCAAAACATGCTTCTTTTATAATCATAAACATTTTGACCTGTACATATAAATATCGGCACGCAAAGGCACTGTGCTGTCTCTTTTCCTTTCCCCAGTTTTGGTCTGGAGTATGATCTGCATCCAGTGCTCAAGGGACAGAGGCCATAAACCGACTTGAAATAGAGACATCACTAACACAATTAGTGATTTCTCAATTTTATTGGACTTCAGAATATCGATAAGTTATAAAGCTTCCAAATGCTTTCAGATATAATTAACTTCGGAAGCATTCATTCATTTGTTTTAATTGGGGTTTGGTTGCAGCATGATGGACTTTGTGCATTTTGTGATATTGAAATTAAGAAGGAACAAGAGTGACATTGGAAGTGTGATCGTGAAGTTCTCGTGGGCGTTTGGACTTAAGAATTGTGAAATTGGAAAAAGTGAAATTTTTTTCCAAGTTAAAAATGATATTTGAAAATTAGAGTCGTGTTTGGACATGAATATAATTTGGAGTTGTTTTTGAATCTTTGTGAGTGCTTTCAAGTGAAAATTTTGAAAAATAATTTTGGAGTTTTTCAAATTCTGAAAAGATTTCGAAATGATTTCTCTGTAAAACTGTAATACTTTTCAAGTGAAATGCATGTACATACATAATTTCAAATTATAAATGCCATTTTTCAACTTAACACCAAATACTGCTTTTATTTTTGCAAAAATTACAATTTTATGTCCAAATGCCTGCTTAAAATAACACGAGTCCCCCATTTTAAGTAGAATTTGAAAAGGAACTTGTAATTACTTGTCCATCAATTTCTAATCACAAAGTACTTCAATGATCATTTTCCCATTATAAAAGACTTGGTTATGTGGACTCTTTATTTTTTAGTTCTTGTTTGACACTTAATTTACAAAGTAACATATCTGCTCTTAAAAGGTCGAAACTCGAAATCTTTTCTGAATACAATTTCAATATATGTTAACTGATAACATTCTCTGTATAAGAATCTTTTTTTTTTTAATTTTTTATAATTTCAAATCAGATATTTATAATTGATAAGAATTTTCACTTCAAATAAGATGGATGCTTGATTGCATCTCACATAAGTACTCTGTGTCAAAGTAATCATCTTTTCTTTAAAATGTGATAATATCACACCACAAGGCTTTTTCTATATTCTTTTGCTTTTCTTTACTATCAAATCAAATTTCTAACAGTACTTAAAGTATGGTGTGAAGTTATAAATGCATACACTTTGCGATATTTCGCCATGCACTGTAGCTGAAAAGCCATGTAAGGTCACTAAAGCAGAAGGATTGAGTTAAAAGGAAAACAAACTGTAGCTTTCATCAAATCAGAACAAACGCTATTTTAAATGGCAGAAGAAATCAGAGGCGGAGCCACAAAGTACTGAATTTCTCTAACAATTGCAACATTGTAAGTATTTTATTTGTTTTTACGCTGTATCTATAATTAATTCTTGGTGTAGGTATGCAGTAGTTACAGGGGCAAACAAAGGGATTGGATTCGAAATATGCAGGCAGCTTGCTTCCCAGGGAGTAGTAGTGGTTTTGACTGCTAGAAATGAGAAGAGAGGGGTTGAAGCTGTGGAGAAGCTCAAAGGGTTAATTGGTTTGGCTAAAGAAAATGTGGTGTTTCAGAAGCTTGATGTTATGGATCCTTCTAGTATTGCTTCTTTAGCAGAATTTATTAAGACCCAATTTGGCAGACTTGATATCTTGGTAAGAAGCATCACAAAATCAATGTTATATATGTTGTTGATTGATTTTCTTGTTTATGATCAGAACAATTTGGGAAGTGAAAAAGCTGTGGCTATTTTCAGGTGAACAATGCAGGAATTGGTGGAGTCACTGCAGATGCTGATGCCCTAAGAGCTACACAAGAGTCCACTGGGGTGAGCTCCTTTTAACTAGGCTTAATCTATGGATTAATTGTGTCTTAATACTAGACAGTTGGTTACTACATGACAAGTAACAGGTTATATATATACTGGCACACTGACAATCACAGGGGACGCAGGCAGAATTTTTTGTAAGCGGTGTCAATATTAAATAAACACATCTACATAACAGCATAGTTCGAATCATATTGTTTAAAAAAACATTCAAACTATTACTACAACTCTCCTCGATAAGCTTTTATTTTTTAAGTTGAATTCTTATTATTTTAATTTTATTTAATATCCTCATTAAAACATGACAACTTTGGGACTAACATCGTAAAAGTTATTATAAGAATAATCTTTTTATAATTATAAGTTAAATGTTGTCGTATGTGTAAAGGTAACTCAAAAGGGATATTAGCCCAATCCCATTCGTGTTGTTGATAGAGGGAGGCAATTTTGATCTCCTGATGTATTTGGGGCAAAGGTCCGTGTATGAGGGAGCGAAGCGGAGTGCCACCTTTGACCCATGGATCGTGCCAGAAATTAATGTGTTTGCCGGCTATTCTCCATTGTAAACCAAGCTGGCAGTTCTTCCAACCTTTGATGATATTGCGCAAGATTAGTGACTGTTTTAACGGAGAAGACATAGGTAGATACTTACTAAGGAGAGTTTTTGCCAAAGACTTTGAGGAGATTGGAAAAGTCGCCATGAGAGGCTTGCAAGTAGAGCATCGTTCTTTGGGCATAGTTTCTGAATACCTAGCCCTCCCAGTTCTTTAGAGGTTGTAATTTTATCCCATTTAAGGAGATGCAATTTTTTCCTTGTTGTGGTATTTCCCCATAGGAAATTTCATTGGTATTGTTCCATTTTTTTAATAAAGGATTCAGGGATAGCTATATAATACATAACATGATCTGGGGTATTTAGGGTGGATTTGATGAGGGTAGTGCGCCCCGCCATAGTAATGAAGTTGGTTTTCCATCCGACTAACTTACGTTTAAAGTTATCGAGAAGGAATTGGGAATCAGTGTTTTTGGGAGTTGAAGTGAACATAGGAAAACCCAGGTATTTCCCAAATTTAGTTCCTCCTGACATTTGGAAAGAGTCCAGAATAAAAATCTTGTTCGCTTGGGAGCAGTTTTTCGAGAAAAAGATCTTTGATTTATGGAAGTTAATTTTTTGGTCGGAGTAGCTGTTGAAATGGTTTAGTGTATCGATGATGGCGTGGCAACTTTTTGTGCTAACTTTGGCTAACAAGATGATGTCGTATGCGAAGAATAGGTGGGATAGAGGCGGACCGATCTTGGATAGTTTGATTGGTTGCCACTGAAGGTAGTCCACAGATAAGGAGATGCTGCGTGAGAGCATTTCCATACACATGATGAATAGATAGGGTGACAAAGGGTCACCTTGACGGAGTCCTCTAGAAGGACACAAGTAGGGTGTACGCGTGCCGTTTATTAAGATAGAGGTTGACGAGGTTGTAATACAGGACATAATTAGCTTGATTAGAGGAGTGGGGATGTTGAAGAATAGTAAAGTTTTCCTCACAAATGACCATTCTAGTCGGTCAAATGCTTTTTCGAGATCTAATTTTAAAAGCATGTGACTAGTTCTACCTCGTTTTTGCCTGAAAGAATTGAGAATTTGTTGAACCAGGATAGCATTATCAGAAGTTCTCTTACCCTATTGGAAACTAGTTTGTGTGAGTCCTATGATTTTTGAAATGATGGGCTTAATCCTATTGACGAGGATTTTTGTGATAATTTTGTAAACAGTGTTACACAGGCTGATTGGCCTATATTGATGAATGGCGTGTGCATTTTTAACTTTAGAAATTAGGCAGACATAGGTTGTGTTGATCTCCTGTGGGATATACATATTGCTAAATACTTGATGGAAAAATGTCTTAACCTTAGGGCCCACCTCATTCCAATATTTTTGGTAAAAATAGGGATGCAAACCATCCGGTCCTGGTGCCTTAAGAGGCTTGAAAGAGAGGAGTGAGTTCATAACTTCCGAGTCATGTAATGGTGCCACTAAAGATTGATAATCCTCAAGACTAAGTGCATGTGTGTTAGCATCTTGATGTATATAAGCGGATTGATATTGTTCTGTGGTGAACAACAGTTTGTAATAGTCTTGAATGGAATTATGAATATCAATTGGGTTAAATCACCAATTGCCACCCGTATCTTTTAGGGCAGTTATTCTATTTCTTCTACGTCTTTGTAAAGTTGATATATGAAAGAATTTAGTATTTGCATCACCTTCATTAAGCCAAGTGATACGTGACTTTAGCTTCCAAAAGTCTTCTTCTAATCGAAGAATATACTATAATCTTTTGTGAGTTGTTGTTCTAGTGTTTGTAGGAAGACGCTAGTGGTGTAATGTATGGAAGCCTGAATACCTGCCAATCTGGCTAGTATTTTACGCTTATTTTTGAAGATGTTGCCAAACGTATTTTTATTCCAGTTCGTTGCAACATTTTGAAAGTTGTGGGTAGTTTGAAGAAGGGAGACATTTGTCTCCCAAACCGTACAAACTAAGTCCTGGAACTCCGGGTGCGAAGTCTAGATGGTTTCAAATCTAAATATTCTAGGAATAGTGGGGCATCTATTTTCAAGTGAAAGTAAGAGTGGACAGTGATCCGAATATGTGCGTGGTAAATGTTGGATTGTGGCCTCTGGATAATGGTTTATCCAATCATAATTTGCTAACATACGATCAAGCCTTTCTAAAATGGTGTGACCGTGCCGGCGTTTATTAGTCCAAGTAAATCGACTCCCTTTAAACCCTAAGTCTATTAGATTGCAATAGTTGAGGCCCATGCCACTGTTAGCAAAAGACACACAATTCAACAAAGCATCGGATATGCCTTGCAGCCCCGCTTCGCACAAGACCTATGCGAATTAAAATTGACCTTAAATAGATTCCTCCAGCACCAAATATTTACAAGTTAAATACGGATGTGACCCATTCACTAAGGTCTAATATGGATGGCATAGGAGGAGTAATTCGTAATCACCTAGGAGACTGGATTGTGGGATTTTCAGGAAATGTACCAAAATCAACTTCTATTGGAGCAGAACTTCGAGCACTGATACAAGGACTTCACATAGCTCGGCAACTAAATCTAACACCACTGCAAGTGGAAGTCGATGCCAGGGAGATAATCACTATGCTAGCTAACGATAATATTTTATACACTAACATGCTTATTGACTGTAGGTACCTCCTCCACCAGCTACATAATCCAAGAGTACGACATGCGTACAGAGAACAAAATAGAGTAGCAGACCAACTAGCAAAGGAGGGAAGCAATCTGGCAAGTAATCGTACGCTACAAATTTTTGCAGTACCACCACTTTTTGTGCTCCAACATTTTGATGGCGATAAGCAAGGAACAACTACTACAAGATTAGTTCCACCTACAACAAACATGGCAGTTGAAGACAATGCAACACTACCTGTTTTGCGGAGCAACCTGGAGTCGAATGCTGAAGACCTTGTTGTAGCGGAGATAGTTTTTACCAATTTTGAGTGTTGTGATGATAGGTCCGTTAGGAATACCACAAAACACTGTAGCTACTACTAGTAACACTATAACTTGTAATATGGTGCAGCCCGAGCACCAACCTCTTTGTACGCTTAAATTTTAGTTTAATGCATGTTATCTTTCGAACTAAAAAAAAAAAAAAAAATAGAAACAGAAAGTTAGTAGAACCAATTTAACGAATTCTGGAAAACAATATAGGAATAAATCGAGCCCGCTGAATACACATTGTGTCCTTAAGGAAATTATTTCCCTCAAGTACCCGAGGTGTTGGAATATTATCCTCCAGGATAGAACGATTTAAATCACCAACGTATTGGTACCAAAAACTCCGGTGAACTTCGGACCACTCAATGGTTGTAAAATACACTGAAAAATATTGTGCAGAGGAAGAAGAAGATAATCAGAAAATTTAGTAAGTAAAAATTCTGGGATTCAAGGCATATTTATAGACCATTTGGGACTATTTCTGAAAAGGTTTGCAAACTTTCAGAACAGCCATAGCTGTCGGAACAGGTGGGAAAATTGCGGGAAACAACAAACGGAATTAAAATATTCCGAGAAAGAAAACGGACCGAATCGGACCGGGTCGTGGGTCACGCTAATTAATTTAATTAATTAATTAAATAATTGAAAGAAATTTTGTCCCAAAAGATTAATCAATCGATCGATCTTTGACCAAATCCAAATCCAAACCTGAAGGCGACGGAGATTTGGCATAAGCAACACTGAACATTACGATTAGGGGTGTTCAAACCGAATCGGAAAATCACACCGAACTGAAAAATCAAACCAAGCCGATTAAAAAATCAGACTAGGTTTGGTTTGACTTGGTTTGGTATTGAGTAAAAAAACCCGAACCAAACCGACATATAAATATATATATATATATATATATATATATATATATATTTAAGACTTTATATTGAATTTTCTTTAAAAAATATTGAAATATTTGGGATCATCTCATGTGTTAACCTAGAAAACGTACATTAACGAAAATTATTGTTAGGCGACTAAGAAAATAACTATCATGTATTACTAAAAATATTCTCCCATTAGAATATTTTAATAGATCATATGTTTGTCAATTTTTTCAATATTTTCTAAACATATATTCACTTATCAAAACTTTATCTATAACTTTAACAAAGTAAGATTGAAATAATATTCATGTAACAAACAAAACCGAAAATCCGAAAAACCTGACAAAACCGAATCAATTCAAACCGATATAATTGGTTTGGTTCGGTTTTGATAAAAATCGAACCAACCCGGTCCATGTACACCCCTAATTACGATATATTGGGTACACTATAGTTGTATTAAAGTTGGATAAAATTATGGGAAATGACAATTTAAAAGAAGATTTTCCTATTACCAAAATAATATAACCTTCTTAGCTTGTAACAAACTAGAGTGATAGAGTCATTCGGGAAAAACAAGTCTTACAATACTTATGAGAGTATTGTAATGGGAATATATAAGAGTATATTTTTTATAATTTCAAGTTTTACAAAATTTTAATATCAAACAATGAACACATTGAAATTACAAAAGTTATTTATAATGTTTAAATTAGAATGACAATTTAAAATAAAGACAAAGTTATTTATAATGTTTAAAATAAAGACAGATAGAAACAAACACAAGCAAACAATTTCACAGTTGAGCAAAAAAAAAAAAAAAAAAAAAAAAAAAAA
>ML294712.1:0-38762 GCA_005239495.1 Nicotiana undulata | reverse complement strand
AGTTTTCAAAGTAAAAAAAAAAAAAAAAAAAAAAAAAAAAAAACAATTTCACAATATTAACACATTATTGGCTGGGTTAGAAAAAAAACATCAACATCCATATTAAAGTTCACAATATGCAACCCAAAGCTTCAGCCCGGGTGCAACACGGGTTAAGTTATAAAAAGGAAATAAGTTCACATAAACTGGATATGAGGAAATACTAGTTATGGTTAGACTTATAGGCTTAGTAGAAGAACAGGGAAGGGGGGTCTGGGCGGGTGGGTGGGGTTATTTTCTTTTTTTTTCCTCTTAAAAATAGGTTTTATTTTTCTATAATTCATTTTGTTAATTATTATTTTGAACCAAAATACCAAATGTCATCAGTTAATTCGTCAAGTTGTCACATCATTGGCTTTAGTTTTTTGTTGGCTATCATAAAAGTGTCTAATCGGTTCAAATTTTGAGTAGTTCAAAGTGTTTCAATCGGAACAAATACTAGATAAGTTTAGGGGATTGTGTATGATTTTAATTGGTTTGGCTTTCTTCAAATCAGAACAAACGCTATTCTAAATGGCAGAAGAAATCAGAGGCGGAGCCACAAAGTACTGAATTTCTCTAACAATTGCAACATTGTAAGTATTTTATTTGTTTTTACGCTGTATCTATAATTAATTCTTGGTGTAGGTATGCAGTAGTTACAGGGGCAAACAAAGGGATTGGATTCGAAATATGCAGGCAGCTTGCTTCCCAGGGAGTAGTAGTGGTTTTGACTGCTAGAAATGAGAAGAGAGGGGTTGAAGCTGTGGAGAAGCTCAAAGGGTTAATTGGTTTGGCTAAAGAAAATGTGGTGTTTCAGAAGCTTGATGTTATGGATCCTTCTAGTATTGCTTCTTTAGCAGAATTTATTAAGACCCAATTTGGCAGACTTGATATCTTGGTAAGAAGCATCACAAAATCAATGTTATATATGTTGTTGATTGATTTTCTTGTTTATGATCAGAACAATTTGGGAAGTGAAAAAGCTGTGGCTATTTTCAGGTGAACAATGCAGGAATTGGTGGAGTCACTGCAGATGCTGATGCCCTAAGAGCTACACAAGAGTCCACTGGGGTGAGCTCCTTTTAACTAGGCTTAATCTATGGATTAATTGTGTCTTAATACTAGACAGTTGGTTACTACATGACAAGTAACAGGTTATATATATACTGGCACACTGACAATCACAGGGGGCGCAGGCAGAATTTTTTGTAAGCGGTGTCAATATTAAATAAACACATCTACATAACAGCATAGTTTGAATCATATTGTTTAAGAAAACATTCAAACTATTACTACAACTCTCCTCGATAAGCTTTTATTTTTTAAGTTGAATTCTTATTATTTTAATTTTATTTAATATCCTCATTAAAACATGACAACTTTGGGACTAACATCGTAAAAGTTATTATAAGAATAATCTTTTAATAAATATAAATAGGGCACAAAATTTATAAACTAAACAACACATGTTGCGTTGAAAAAAAAAACACATGTTGCTGCTAGGGCTAGAACCCACGACCTAGAGAAGCAAAAAAGCCGCTTGACCAGGTGAGCTGAGGTTCTATTTGCTTTAAACGATGTCATTTCTATTTTATTTTTCTTGTTATTTATCTGCCCCTGGACAATCAATGTAATATAAGTTTGTCACCGTTTTTACTAGGTCATCAATTAATGTTCATCGTAGAGATTAGCTGTTTATTACTCTATAACTGTGGCCTGATTGTGTAAGTTTCGGATTGATGCTTCGAAAGATTTACCTGTAATTACCTTATAGCATAACTTACATGTATTTATAATTGCCGTTAGTGCATAGAAATGTAAACTCATATATGTATGTTTTGTAACACGTCTAAGAATTTACAACCCCAGATGATTTATCATAATTAGACAGCCCTCAAATTAACTAGTAGACCATTCTTTTATGCTAGATGCTTGATTAGAAATTATATGTGCAACTTGATTTGGATATAGAGTTAGTTAACCATGAAAATGGCACCTTTTGACAAGTCCTGCTTTATCTCGAAATCTTTAGATTTGACTATCAAGCGGCACAATCAGTAGCCATACCTCTCTCTGTCTGGAAAATTTACCTTTTGATTTGTAATCATGAAACCCTTGGCTTTAGACTTCATCTTTTGCACTCTTTAATTTGTCATTCTCTCTGCTATAGGCAGGAGGATCTCAAATCAATTGGAATAACATATTGACGCAGACATATGAGTTAGCAGAGGAATGTCTTGAAACAAACTACTATGGTGTGAAGAGAATGACTGAAGCATTTATTCCGCTGCTCCAATTATCCAACTCGCCGAGGATTGTGAATGTTTCTTCCTCTATGGGAAGGCTAAAGGTATTAACCTGGCAACTCTTCTCCTCTTGGAATGGAAGGTCTAATCTACTGAAGTATCTCTACATCCCTACTCTTATCTTTCAGATTTTTTTTTTTAATTTTAATACATCTACATAGCTGCATTTTTTCCGTTTAGCGTGATTTAACTTTTAAGGTTTTTGGCCTATACATGCTTGACTCATAGGAATGATAAATTCTGAAATAAAACTATGATTAAAACGTTTAGAACTACACAATTCTGCCTTTAATTGTCTTTTTTTAGAGAATCTAATGCATATGCCATCTATTCTTTTTAGATTGGAAAAATCATAGATTACTGAAATCTTGCCGTTAACTACACCTTTGTTCTCATCAATTTATTGATTTTCTACATTATGTTCTTCTGCCTTTAACTTAAAGACTTAATCTTTTACTCTACTAGCAACAAAAATGAAGAAAATAGACCCCGAGGAAATCCTAATAGTAGTAGTGTTAGGCTGATTTTGTTGTATATAAATCATGATCTAACCTTATTCTTGTCGATTTTCCTTGTCTTTAAATGATAAAAGGTATCTTTGTCCGCATAATATGTTAACAAACACAGGAAACTTAATGTAATGTAAGTAAGCTAGGATATTTATCAGCAGCTTGATAGTTTAAAAGGGCAGCCTGGAGCACTAAGCTCCCGCTATGCGCGGGGTCCGAGGAAATGCCAAACCACATGGATCTATTGTACGCAGCCTTACCCTGCATTTTGTCATGCTTTCCTAACTCTCGGTAAATCGATGTTGGCAATTGAATAATCCCTATGAGTAGCTGACTGAAATTCTCTAATTGCATTTCCAGAACTTGAAACATGAATGGGCTAAAGAAGTATTAAGTGACAGTGATAACCTCACAGAAGAGAAGATAGAAGAGGTGATAAATCAATATCTGAAGGACTATAAAGAAGATACCCTTCAAGCCAAGGGGTGGCCTTCTTTCATGTCAGCCTATATACTCTCTAAAGCAGCCGTGAATGTTTACACGAGTGTCATGGCAAAGAAGCATCCGTCTATACAGATCAATTGCGTTTGCCCTGGTTTTGTGAAAACAGATATCAATTACAATCGTGGGATATTGTCAATTGAAGAAGGCGCGGAGAGTCCTGTAAGGCTAGCTCTGCAGCCGGATGATGGCCCTTCTGGTTTGTTCTTTGATCGGAAAGAAGTTTCATCGTTCGAATGAATGGATGTTATTTATTGTATCCGTGTAGCTAATGATATACATGTTAGACTAGCATGTAATAATATGCAGTGACATGCATTAATATAAGTAATGTATGTTGTATGAAATGCCATTTCATATAAGCAGTTATAGCATCTAAAATATAGGGTGAATAGAAGACTCAAAGAATGATTTGCCCTTCAAGTTTGTGAGTTTTCCATTAGTTTATATCTCTGGTAGTTTCCTCTATTGTTAAATAGGAGCTTGAGTCGTCTTCTCCAAATCTTGGAACTTCATAAGGCACTAGAAAACTATTGATTTTATTCAAAGAACAGAAGAGCAAATTAATATTTGAACATTATCTTTCAGTTGTTTGATGAGTTAAGTTTTTCCGAAGAACCCAAAACGAAAGCAAATTATATATATTTCAAATATTGTACTAATCTGTTATGAAAATAATTATATTGTGGATGTCCATTTATTATCCCGCTATAGATAATTTTCCCGTTTGGTACTCTATTGAAGTTTCTCTACAAGCACCTGATGCGATATTTGGTAGTAAATAATTTATCAAAAGCTCCTGAAGAGATAATTGTTTGTCTAGAAGACACATGACACAAGTAGTGCCTGAATAATATTTAATTGTGGACAATAAATTGAAGGCTCCCGAAGAGCCTATATGCAAATTTATTATTCATATTATATGATTGTGGTCAAAACATATGTTTAATAAACCAGAAGTTTACTAATACGAATGGCTATCTTACTTTGACTATAAATGATTGGAAGATTGAAAATCTTCATGTTTCCACAATTATAGGGGTAATATAGTATGTATGTGAGAAGTTACCTGACTTATTCTTCTATTTGCACTACATCATGTATCACAGTAAACCAGAAGTTTACTAATGCAAAAGCAGCTACAGTAAATCAGAAATTTATTGATACAAAAGTAGCCACAGTAAATTAGAAGTTTACTAATACAAAAGTTTGTGCCATAGTAAACCAGAAGTTTACTAAGAAATAACACATGCCATGATAAACTTGAAGTTTTCATTTGTCATTTTTAAATGAGCTATTTGAGAATTCAGATAAGCATATAGTGAAGAACTAGAAGATCTTCAAGAATTCTCTTTGTTGCTTGTTCTCATAATAAATTGATTATACCAGCTAAAGTTAGGACTAAGACCCCTGAATTCTGGAATATATATAGAAACCCTCCCCATACCCCACTTGATGGGAACATACTGGGTTTTTGTTGTTGTTGTTGTTGTATAAAAGGTGAATATGAGCCCATTCACCTATCATGTGAACCACTTATATATGTATATATAAGACGGTTACATGTGTGTTTATTGTCAACATGCAGTTTGACATTTGAAATTTCTTTTCTAAATTAAGAGCATAACTTTCAGATTATGAAATCAAGACAGTTCATGTTGATAATGTTGGTTTATATCCAAGCTGATTTAGCATTGAATACCTCCTGTTAATGGCTAAACTATTGCTTATGATAACAAAACTTCATGTGTTGGTCTAAGATTTTCTAAATTGCATACAACAACACTTGTATGCATCACACCAACAGATATGATAAGTTCTCCCCTCACAAATTGGTTCTGGATTAGAATCCAAATATTTTTACTATCTAATAATCGTTGATGTATGGTATATGATCAATTACTCTACCACAACGCACAAAGATAGGTTCCCCAAAGAAGATTAGGGATATATGTTATTTTTTATAACGTTTGGGGGGATGGAATAAGCAGCTAGAGAATATGCTATATCAATCGAATTATCATTAATATGATCCTAACTCAGAAGATAATTCAAGTCAAATGTCAGAAGCTATTGTTGATCCAAAAGTAAATATCATATTTCAGCTGCAAATGCTCCTATTAAAACTAAAGTCTCGAAAGGATAAAGTTTATTGCACGCATGAAGCGTAGTAAATTGATCGGTTCCAAAGGTAACAATCCTTGAAAAATGATAGGAGCAAAAGATCAAAATAATCATAATGAGGAGGAAATGAGCTCTAGAAGATCCCACGATATAACATTTCATGAAACTCCAGAAGAAGTTTAGGTACCTGAAAATAAAGAAAGTGATCAGATCTCAACAAGTTATGTTACGAACCAATACAAAATGATCATCCACGATATATTTAATTATTGCATAATATTGTAAAAGATTGTGCGTATCGTACTTGTAGTCCAGACACCTGAAGATGTCATGCCATTTAAATGCATGTCATAACCTATATGGCTCATTCGATGAAATTTATATGAAGATCCCTAAAGAATTTAAATTCTTGAAGCATATAATTCAAAGTATCGAGAATGTACTCGATCAAATTACAAATTTTTTTGTACAATTTAAAGCAATCTGAGCGCATCTGGTATAATCGTCTCAGTGAATATTTGCTGAAAGAAGGTTACATAAAAGATGTTATTTGTCCATATATTTTAATAACGAAAATGTCATCAGAATTTATTTATGTTGAGACATTAATCTTGTTAAAAATTGATAGTAGCCTATATTTATGATTTTTAGACGCTATTTACACTCTAATTTAGCCGCACTTTATTGATATTTGAATGTTAAAAGATAACAAAATGCTCTAATTAAGAAATTGATATTTTGCAGGAGCCACTCCGAGCTAGGAGGAAGCTAAAGAGCGTTTTGGAGTCATTATGAAGCGTGGAAGGCAAATTGAAGGTTAGCTCGGGCGAAAAGGAGCGAGAAAAGCAAGCGAAACGAACCATCCAGGTGCGCCGCGAATTAGCTCGCGAACTTGAGGCAGTGAGGCACTCAAAATCTGCGGCCGGATTCGCGGCCGCGGACATGCGGACAAAAGCAAAACACGCATGTTCAATTGTGTAATTTCCTAGGCGACTAACCTAAACCTATATGAAGCCTAAACTCGCCCAGAAGTCGGAGATAGTTGGTTTTAGAAGATTTTAGAGGCAAGAACGAGGGAGAGAAGACTGATCAATTCCTAAGAGTTTTTATCTTCTTCTTCTTACTTCTAATTGTTGATTATGAATTATTTTAGTGATTTGTTTTACATTAGTATGAGTAACTAAACTCCTAATCTAGGGTTTTGATGGAACCTGTTGAAGGATGATTTTCTTGTTACGTTAACATAGATTTGCCATAGTATTCTCTATATTTGTTCAACTATATGTTTTTTGTTGTTGATCGAAGGGCCCTCAATTAACTGTTCCTATTTAGTGTGTATTACTCGGGAGAGAGTGCATATTTAGGTAGTTGTTGAACAACATCACTCCAAACATATATGAGGATTAATACGAAAGGGTTTAAAGGTGGGATTAGGGATAACGAAACCTTGGGTGCGATCTAAGTGAGTTGTACTTAAGGATAACTAGTGTAATTCGGGAGAATATGTCTAGTATATTATTGTAATTACTCGGGAGAGAGTTACGACAGTCATAGTGCTCATGATCGATAGAGAAGACTTAGGCAAATTTGTAACAAACGTAGCGAAAAGGTGTAACACCCCGTAAGTTCGGCTTAGGTATGAATGAGTTAAAGGAGTAGTAAGGTTATATTTTGGACATATGAAGTCCTATCGGGATGATTATGTGTGAAATAGTTGTTTCAAAATCAAGATGGAAAGTGAGGTGCATAAGATTCGACAAAATCGACTAAGTTTGCAGAAGGTCCGTCTTCCAGTAGGGTTTAGTGAAAATGTGTAAGGAATTTGGGACAAATCAAAGTATGAAAGTTGTAACTTTGAAATAGCATTCCAACGATATATTGTGGAGCCCAAACGGAGCTCAGTACAAAAAGTTATGCCCATTTTACAGAATAATGCGTAACCACCGAGCCCGGATCGTGCCCGACCGCGGCCACGGGCGTGAGGTAGTGTTCCTGCTATTTACCGCGGTCAGGATCGTGGTCAGGCCTACAGGGGCGCGGTGACTGACTTGGGAAGTCATTTTTAAGCCTTATTTCGTCCCCCACAGCCCCAAAACATAAAAACTTGCTCTAGAAAGGAAAGCTCTCAAAAATCTAACTCCTTAAAGGTCCCTCCACCATCCAAGGTAAGTTCTAATGGTGATTCTAAGATTATTTCAATTCCCCAACACCTTATTAACATGGGTAAACCCTCCATATCATTAGATACTCGATTGGGACATCATTGTTGAGAGAAGGAACCCTAGAACTCGAATTCAAGGGGGATTGAACTTCAAAAAGGTAATGTCTTCACCTTCTAATTGATTCTAGCATTGGATAATGATTATAGACTCTAGTTCATGAGAAATGTGTTGATGGGTTTGATAGAAAAGCATGAACGGTTATAGGTTTGGGTGTTGATTGGTTATTATTAGTTAAGGGTGTTGTTTACCTTATGGGTGACAAAGAATAATGTTGATTATAACCTTTTGAGACTTTAGAATTTATCTAGGAGAAAGAGAATGGATTTTTGGGTAAAGAAACACCATTAATGAGGGTTATGAAGCTTTATACTCACCAAGTGTTTGATAAAATGCCTAAATGACCAAAACATGAGTATCATAGCTAATATGGAATCCCTTTGACTTGTATTGCTATAGATTAAAGTTGAAAGGGTTCACAAATGTTGTATTACGCTCAAGAGCACCAAGTTAAGGTATGTGAGGCTAACTCTCTATGTTTGGGAATGTTAATGATTCTACCTACACTATGTTTCCTTTACCACGTTATCAATTGCCTCAGAAATATAGTTAAGCATAGTTCCTTGAGTAGTTGCAGAACTTCTATTCTCTAGCTTCGTAACTCGTTCATGACATTCATTCTGAACGTTGTGAAATCAGTGCGTAATCAATATAGACTTGGGTTTGATGCCCATGAGTCTCAGTCTAGATTACTCAGCATGTCATAAACAGTTAAAGTTTCAAATTTTCATAATCAGTTCATGAATACATGTCTCAGTCTAGCTCTATTCAACATTCAAGTAACATTGTAACTCAGTATGATTCAGTATTTCAGCATCATGCATATCAATATGATTCTCAGTTCTTGGATGTTGAACACCTGTATTTGGGCCTGAGGCAGTTTATATGCTTTATGCATCTTTTGGCATGAGGCCACAGTTTATGCTTTATGCATCTTTGGGCCTGAGGTCGCAGCTTATGCTTTATGCATTTTTGGACCTGAGGTCGCAGTTATGTATACGTATACTTGGGCCCGAGGCCGCAGTTTGTGCATATATATATATATTGGGCCTGAGGCCGCAGTTTAATATTCAGATAAACAGGTTGTTCATCATTCAGAAGAGGGAGTATTCATATCCTTACTTTCTTTGTTTAGTTCATTTATCAGTTATCATTTCAGTTACCGGTTATCAGTTATCAGTTATTAGTTATCATTTCATTTATCAGTTATCAGTTCAATTATCGTCTATCAGTTCGGTTATCAGTTATTAGTTATCATGTCATTTATCAGTTATCATTTCAGTTATCAATTATCAATTCTCAGTTATCAGCTTAGTTTCAGTTTCAACATTTATAATTCTTTCTCTCAGTTGCTTTACATACCAGTGAAATTCAAATGTACTGACGTCCCTTTTTCCTGGGGCCTGCTTCTCACGATGCAGGTAATGATTTACAGGTTGATGATTCAGAGCGCTAGGATTCTCGTACCAGCTATTTGGTGATCCCCAGTTCCTTCGGGGCATTATCATTACCTTACAGTCTCCAGTACTTTCAGACAATCAGTGTTTTCAATACTTCATTAGAGGCTTCATAAACTAGAGTAACAGCTAGATAGAGTCGCAGGCTTTTTTACATTAAGTTATGTTAGCTACAAATATATTTCAGAATTGTATTAGTATTCCGCACTTTGATTTATATCATCAAGACTTTCATTATGTCAGCATGTGTTAGTTTATCTTCCGTATTCAGTATGTTATGATACCATATATTGATTCAGCCAGCCAGTTGGTTTGCTTGGTCACATGTAGTCAGGCACCGAGTGCCGTGTTACGTCCAAGCCCAGGTTCGGGGCGTGACAAAGATGAATAGAGCTAGACTGAGACATGTATTCATGAACTAATTATGAAAATTGAAACTTTAATATTTCCGAGATGTGTCCAAATGGGTGGAGGCTGCAGCGCTCCCTACAAATGATGCAAATGGGGTGATTGGTTTTTTGAGAAAGAATATCTTCACCCGATTTGGCACTCTAAGGGCAATAATCAGTGACAGAGCACTTATTTTTGTAATCGAGACTTCACGAAGTTGTTAGAGAAGTATGATGTACGCCACAAGGTGGCCACCCCATATCATCCACAAACGAGTGGGCAAGTGGAAGTGTCGAACAAAGAAATAAAGAGTGGGTTAACTAAGACCGAGAATGCCACTAGAACAGATTGGGCGAGAAAGTTAAATGATGCACTTTGGGCTTATCGAACCGCTTTCAAAATGCCAATCGGCATGTCGCCATACAAGTTGGTGTTTGGGAAGGCGTGTTACTTATCGGTGGAGTTGGAACATAGAGCTTTGTGGGCGCTGAGATAGTTGAATCTCGATATGGAAGCTACGGGAACAAGTAGAGTCACAGAGTTACGCGAGCTTGATGAGTTCCACTATCAAGCTTTTGAGAGCACAAGATTATACAAGGAGAAAATGAAGATGATACATGATAAAAATATTATTGAGCGGAATTTTAAACCCGGAGATACGGTATTGCTATACAACTCAAGTCTAAGGTTATTTTCGGGCAAATTAAAGTCACGATGGTGAGGGCCATTTCGTGTGGTTGAAGTTCACCCCACTGGTGCCGTAGAGATTGCCGTAGAAAATGACTCTCGCACGTTCAGAGTCAATGGGCACAGATTAAAACATTATTTGGGCATGGATGAAGCAAAGAGAGTGTCAGTGAACCATTTGATCGAGCCTCAGATGTTGAGGGAACCTTAAATGCGCTTACCTGTGTCATGCCGCGATGTTAAATCAGGCGCTGCATGGGAGACAACCCTTTATTTTCTTCTCTTTTGTTGTTGTTGTAATTGATTTTAAACGATACTGACTGATCTACTAGTGTTGGGCAAAAATTGTGCGCATCGGAAGGAGTCGGGGGTCGAAATTAACCTGGGAAGAGGCAAAAATACGAAAAAGATGAAAACTGGACGGAGACAAAGATCCGCGGCCGCGAATTGGACTGCTAATCTGGCCGCTTATTTCAGACCCCCCACTGTTCCAGATCCGCGACCGCGGATTGGACCGCAGATAAGGGCGCAGATTTTAGCATGTGTTCTATCCTCAGTCTGCGACCGCGGATAGGGGCGCGAATATTGAGCTCCTTTCTGCCCAGCATCCGCGACCGCAGATCTGGGCGCGTATCTGGGCGGGTCCAGGTAAGTTTTCTTATTATTATTTTTTGATCTAAAAGTTTTTTTTATCCCCCTAACTTAACCGCCCACCCTACCCACTTACCTTCCCACTTCTCCCACTACTCTTCTTCCCTTCACCAAAACCCTTCCCTCTCCCCCACAAACAAAAACACATGTTTCCCTCCCCCTCCTTTCCCCCCATATTTTCCCTTCAACATAAGACTCTCATCCTTTCTTCTCTTCTCCACTCAACCAATCTCCAACCTCCATTCTTCTCAAGATATTCTAGTAAGTATATGATTTTACTTCTCCTTCTTAGTATGTTTCTTTTTTATTTTTATTTTTAGTTTTGTTTTTGTGATTTTTTTTCTTGAATTTCTTTTTTTTCTTTGCTAGTGTATGTTTAGGCTAGTAAAATCATGAGTCTTTTATCTTGGAGTTGGATTGTGGTTTCTATTTGGTAGTGAGGCTATTTGGTTTGTGAGGTATGGAAGTTCAAATGGGTTTTTGGGTGACTTGGGGGTATATATGCACACTACCTGTTTGTTGATTTGCCTCAATGAGCTTTGAATGCAAATTGTGACCAATTGTGCGAGTGAAGTCTAAGTAACCGCCATTGGTTCACATATTCCGCTCTCCACTAATAGTGGTGTTTGTTGTGTCAGGTACAATGCATCCTTCAAGGAAGAGACGCGCTACCGGAGCCTCGTCTAGTGGGCATGGCAGTTCCTCCAGGGCAAGAGCACCGGCCAACGCAGGCCAATTTGATCGTAGCAGGTTTGTTTCCAGAGTTGCCCAAGACCATTTTAATTTGAAGGCAACGAAAAAGCCTGTACCGGAAAGAGGAATTGACAAGGTAGTCCTCCAAGATGAATGCACGAATATATATATCAGGAATTGATCAGGCGTCGGCTAGACATCTTCTTTGAAGAGTCGGAGGAGGGTAACATGATGCTTGTTCGAGAGTTCTACCCCAAGTGCCCCGAACATGAGGAGAGAAGATGCACTGTGAGATAAACGAGGGTGGATTCCTCGCTAGATACCATCAGGAGAGTGTATCGATTGCTAGTATTCAATGGGGCGGAGGATTATTATGATACTTACAAGCATGAACCCACCACATGGAATATCTTTTTTCCAAACTATCTGTGTACCGGGCAAAGAGGTAGTATGGTGTGTGCCTGGTAGCATCTTGCATTCATCCTCACTTACTTTTAAGGGTAAGTGCTGGTTGTACATCATCACTAGTCGATTTCTTCCATCCCATAACACCACAAAGGTAAATGGACCAAGAGCAACATTGATCTGGTGCTTTATGAAATGCCACAATTTTGTTGTGGCCCAACTTATCCAGTATGAGATGTTCATCCGCTCACCAGTGAAGAGGTATGGGTTTTACTTCCCCTATCTTGTCACTAGATTGTGAAGAGCAGCAAGGGTGACCGAGAACCCCAATGCAGATGGCATGGTGAGGAAGGAGGCAAAGTTCCAGGCCGACAAAGTGACCATCAGGAAGGACCCGGTGGCACCTGGGGCAAATAACAGTGACGATTCTGATGAGCTTGAGGAAGGTGATGATGGTCAGGAAGAGGCTAGGCATGCCTCAACCCCACAGGAACAATCCACAGAGGAGGCAAGACTATCTCAGGCCCGAAAGAGTACACGCATGACAACTATGGAGCAAGAAATGGCAGGGTTGCGCACTTCAGTCACAGAACTGGGGGCTAGAGTTGATGCTTTGGCCACCCAAAGTGCGAAGTCAGAAAAGAAAATCATGGGCTGGTTGCGTGCGCTGGGAAGGGCATGTCATCTTGACCCTGGCACTGTCTCCGACCAAGACTGATCCACCAGGGAAGTCCCTTTTACCTTGCCTTGCTTTATTTTGGATGGCATGGGGACATGCCATCTTTTTAAGTATGGGGTGATTTTATGTTGTTGTATGTTGTATATAGATTGGTTTTGTAGTTTATTTATTAAAATCAATTTCGAATTGGTCTGACGATGGATATCACTCGACGGGCTTCTTGAGGGACTAAAGTCGAACAATTTTTGTTTAAAAAAAAAACAAATAGATTTTCTTTTGTAGTAGTGTATCAACTCCCCCTTGGTTTTTATTTAAACCACGGTTCTTTTCCAAAGGTTTTATTTGAACCCGGTGTAGTTAGCTTTTTACTTTATAGTTAGGAACTTATGGGATATGGCAGAGTTAGAATATGATCCCTTAACTTCATAATGCCTTGAACATAGCAGCTACTTTAGTGTGACGCTTAGGCTCATTTGTCGACTCTTGTGAGAATGCCTTAAAATGTATGTTCTTAATTTGGCTTAAGTACCCTGAGCGGAGTGTCTGATGATCTATTCTGGAGTGAGTCATGTGCCATGTGTGTGTGAGGCTTGTTGTATTCTGTGCGTGACAGTTAACGCCTAGAACTTGCCCCGTGTGTCTACAAAGCGAAATTGACAGTCTTATTTAGTCTAGAAAGTGATATAGGCATTTCTTTGTTGAACCATATATATACATATTCCACCCACCTAATTGCTATATACCATAGTTAACCCCGTTGATCATGTAATTCTGTTTCCTTGGCAACCACATTACAAGCCCTATTGATGTTTTAGACGTCAATACTACACAATATTATAAGTTAATTGTACAGTACCCAATTTTCGAGTGCTGTCTAATAAGAAGAACCTGGTTCTTCTTAAAGTGCTTATCTCTACTGTTGCGGAATATTAAATGCAGTAAAGTAAAACACAGAGATTTTTACGTGGAAAACACCTGGCTCAAAAGGTGAAAGAACCACGACCTACTCCTCAGTAGGATTTGCTCAAAACTCTTCACTAAAAACTCTGAGCCAAACGGACTTACAAAATAAACTCTTTTGTAATCCTAGGACTAACTCTAATCCTATTGTATCAACTAGCCTCTAGCTAATTTCTACAAGATTCAAGCTAACTCTAACTTGAACAATTTGTACCTATTACAATTGCTTCTATGAAAGCTGAAAAGATACAACTTTAAACTCCTACTACAAATCAACTAGACTCAATACTCAAATTATGGAACTGTTTCTTCTAGTTGAACTGCAGCCTTCTGTATCGCACAATAATTCTGTTTGCAAAATACTCTGGGAACTTTGCTTCAGAACTTGATTCAATTCAGCCTTTGTGCGTCAAGAATTTCAGCAGTAATCCATTGAGTATTTATAGAGTCAGTTTGTTGAGCACATGATTCAATTCTAATCCAACTCTACCTGGGTAAACAAGTTCGAATGTAACTCAACTTCCTTCCTCTATTTCTGTCCTAGCTGAAATCAACTTCTGTCATCTTTATCAGTTTGCAACCTTTTCGTATTAAGAGACATCCTCTTAGTTCTTTGATACTCAACAATCACTGATATCTCCTATGCATGTACGATTCTTGTGCCAATTGTTCCGTTCAGATGTGTATGCTCTGATGGACCTGGTTCAACTTGTCAAGTTTTGTCAATCTTCAAAACCCATTCAGTGACATGGGCCAACACCTATCCCTTGTTTGAATTGACCATATTTTTGAACCCTTTACCTCTCGTAAGCACTTGATCACCATGAGTTTACAAAGGATAAAGTGTGGGGTAGTTGATGACGCTTTTGAGTGGAATTGGGGAAATAAGGAGAAAGGTATATCTTGTTGGAAAAGCCACTTGTGAAAAAAGAAGAAGAGAAAGAACATTGTTAATAATGTATACTATTGATTGGTAATAATTCTTTGGTGGTATTAATGTGATTGTGCTTAAAGATGTGTGTGGGTGGTATATGTGGGTTTACAAGATGAAAATATTGGTTTGACTTAGGTGTGTACTTGATGGTAAAATACATGTATTAAAGTGCTTAGGGAGGTGTAGCCACTATTATATCCAAATCTATCCTACCCGACCTGCAGGGTTAGTGAATTTTATTTCTTTTGAAGTCCCTCAGTGTGTGTGAATTGTACTGATTATGAAATAAGTCTCTTTTGTGGTGAGCAGGCATTTGATTCTTGAAGGGGAGGTAAGTCTGGACCTCTAAATTAGAGTAAGTACGCCGGTTAGGAACATTGTGTGGCTAGGGAGAGTCCACTCTTGAGGTGTGGATGTTACACTAATGTACTCAACCGTTAAATATTCTTGGTGTGATGAGTAGGGAAGTCGGTCAGTGAAGTTAGGCCTCCTTAGAGTGTGGTTTTATTGCTCGGGGACGAGCAATGGTTTAAGTGTGGGGTGTTGATAGTAGCCTATATTTATGCAATTTAGACGCTATTTACACTCTAATTTAGCTGCACTTTATTGATATTTGAATGTTAAAAGATAACAAAATGCTCTAATTAAGAAATTGATATTTTACAGGAGCCACTCCGAGCTAGGAGGGAGCTAAAGAGTGTTTTGGATTCATTATGAAGCGTGGAAGGCCAATCGAAGGTTAGCCCGGGCTAAAAGGAGCGAGAAAAGCAAGTGAAACGAACTATCTAGGTGCGCGGCCGCGAAGTGGGCCGCGAATTAGCTCGCGAACTTGAGGTAGTGAGGCAGTCAAAATCCGCGGCTGGATCCGTGGTCGAATCCGCGGCCATGGATGGGCGGACAAAAGCAAAACACGCAGGGTCAATTGTGTAATTTCCTAGAAGACTAACCTAAACCTATATGAAGCCTAAACTCGCCCAGAAGTTGGAGATAACTAGTTTTAGAAGATTTTAGAGGCAAGAACGAGGGAGAGAAGACAGATCAATTACTAAGAGTTTTTATCTTCTTCTTCTTACTTCTAATTGTTGATTATGAATTTTTTTAGTTATTTGTTTTACATTAGTATGAGTAACTAAACTCCTAATCTAGGGTTTTGATGGAAATTGTTGAAGGATGATTTTCTTGTTACGTTAATATAGATTTGCCATAGTATTCTCTCTATTTGTTCAACTATATGTTTCTTGCTGTTGATTGAAGGGCCCTCAATTAACTGTTCCTATTTAGTGTGCATTACTCGGGAGAGAGTGCATATTTAGGTAGTTGTTGAAAAACATCAATCCTAACGTATATGAGTGATCAATACGAAGGGTTTAAAGGTGGGATTAGAAATAACAAAACCTTGGATGCGATCTAAGTGAGTTGTACTTAAGGATAGCTAGCGTAATTCGGGAGAATATGTCTAGTATATTGTTGTAATTACTCGGGAGAGAGTTACGACAGTCAAAGTGCTCATGATCGATAGAGAAGACTTAGGCAAATTTTATAACAAACGTAGAAGAAAGGATTCCGACAATAGGGGAAATCAAAACCTTAGATCATTCCAATTCTTGTCTACAACACGTTCGTAGTTAGTTCTTAATTATTGCATTCTCATTACGTAATATTTAGTTAGTAAACTGTCACGACCCGAAATCCCACCTTCAGGCCGTGATGGCGTCTAACGTTGAACCCGCTGGCCAACGTTTTGATTATTTAGACTTTTTACCAATTAAAATACCAAATATAACTTGAAAAATTGTAATGAAAAATGCGGAAGTAATATAAAAACCAAGAACTAAATAGGAATCTCGTAATAATTTCCGCAAATACAACCCCAGAAACCGGTATCACAATCTCACGAACAGTCTAAGAGTTTACTAAATACAATGGTCTGAAATAAGTAAATACAGCTGTCTCGGAACTACAGAAATAAGACAGAAAATGAAGAGAAAGGATGAGAGGTGACGCCAAGGCCTGCGGACGTCTGCAGGACTACCTCGGTGTCGCCGTGGACTGAAGGATACTCCCTCGCTCAGTGTCCACTGGGTCCGGAACTGTAATCTGCACAACATAGAGAAGTGCAGGTGTAGCATCAGTACAACCGACCCCATGTACTGAGTAAGTGCCGAGCCTAACCTCGGCGAAATAGTGACGAGGCTAGGACACGACAACAAATAACACCTGTGCAGTTCAACAATATAACAGGAAATAATGACGGGAAATAAATAAGTAATACAACTACGAGGGAGAGCATGCTGGGTATAAAGGGGCTACAACTGCTAAAACAACAGAATAAGATAATAATTGAAACGTGGAAATAACAGCTGGAATTTAACAGCTCGGAACAAGTAAATAAACAGAAAAGGCATGGCATGTCCCCTCGTGCATAACCTCACGATCACTCGGCACAGAATGTCCCCTCGTGCATAACCTCACAGTCACTCGGCACGGAATGTCCCCTCGTGCATAAATAATAATCACTAGGCATGGAATGTCCCCTCGTGCAATAAATAACCACTCGGCACAGAATGTCCCCTCGTGCATAACCTCACAGTCACTCGGCACGGAATGTCCCCTCGTGCATAAATAATAATCACTAGGCATGGAATGTCCCCTCGTGCAATAAATAAATAAACACTCAGCACGGAATGTCCCCTCGTGCAATAAATAAACACTCGGCACAGAATGTCCCCTCATGCATAGCCTCACAATCACTCGGCACAGAATATCCCCTCGTGCATAACATATATAAAAGCAACAATTTGACATGAAAATTCAACAATAAGGAATCTCAAATGTACATAAATAATCAACAAGAGTTCTATCGTCCCGGCAAGGGACTCAGCTATAACCAATCTCGCTCAGAGGTATAATTTCAACAGTAAAATCCTCAACCGGACAATTAATCAATAGCTTTCTACGTCATGAAATAACCTCAATGTATCACTTCCAAAATGACCATTAAATCATAACACAGAGAATATCCAAGAACACTAAATAAATCATCAAATTCGACTAACGGGCATGCTTGACCACAACATATAGGTACTCGTCACCTCACCTATACGTTGGACATGGAATAACACATAGCAAATAATACTCTATACCTATTCCCTCAAGCTAAGGTTAGGCCAAACATTTACCTCGGCTCCAAGAATGCAAATCAAGCCTCTAGCACCGCTTTTCCTCTCGAATCCGACTTCGAAACAACCGTATCTAGACGTAATTGACTCAATAATATCAATAATTACTCAACAATTCAATTCCAAAGCCTAATTATAGATTTCCCAACATTCTTCCAAAAATTCCAAAATTTGACCCCGGGGTCGCTTGGTCCAAACACGAGGTTCGGACAAAAACCCGTTCACCCATTCCCCCACGAGCCTGAATATACAACTTTTTTTGAAATCCGACCCCAAAATGAGGTCAAATTCCAAAAAATTCAAAAAGCCATAACTCTACCCAAAACCCTAATTTCTACCCTTTAATTCCATGTTTTTAGGCCTAGTATCTAATAATGGTTGTTGAAAATGGAAGGAAATGGAGTTAGAATTACTTACCTATGAAGCTATGGTGGAAGAGGTCTTCAAAAATCGCCTATGGGGTGAGGGGAAGAAGGAGGGTTGTGAAATATGGTGAGAATCCCGTAAGTGTTCTGTTTTTGGGCTTTTAAAATAACTGGGCGACTTTGTACTATGCGATCGCGGGGCTAAGGGTGTGATCGCATAGTGGAACTGGGCTAAAGCTATGCGATCGCGGAAGGAGAGGTGCGATCGCACTGAGTTATGACCCCTGCCCTATTCGATCGCGGACGAGCACATGCGATCGCACATGCCACTGACCAGCTCCCCCCCCCCCCCCCCGAGCCTACCTAGTACACTATGCGATCGCACAGTGCAATAGAATATCCCCCTTAGCACAAAGTTATGTGATCGCGAAAGGGTATATGCGATCGCATAGAGTAAAACATCAGACACCAGAAAACTCATTTTACACCAGATTTTTCTAAGGGTTTTGCACTCCGACACCTACCCGAACCTCACCCCCTCGGGGCTCAAAACCAAATATACACACGACCTCATAAACATCCTACGGACTTATTCGAGTAATCAAAACACCAAAATAACATCGTAACACTGAATTAAACCTCAAAATCTATAGAATTTCTCGAAACTTCATTAACTTTCAAATTTCCCATTTGTAGTCTGAATCACTTCAAACTGAGTCCGTTTCTTACCAAATTTCACAGGTAGCACGTAATAAACACATTGAACCTGTTCCGGGCTCCGTAACCATAATACGGGCCCAGTAACACATGTTTCACATCAAATCTCATTTTCATAAACCTTTATATTTTTCAGAAAATAATTTTCTTTAAAAATTTATTTCTCGGACTTGGGACCTCGGAATTCGATTACGGGCATACTCCCAAGTCCCATATTTTCCTACGGACCTTCCAGGACCGTCAGATCACGGATCCGGGTCCGTTTACCAAAAATGTTGACCAAAGTCAACTTTATTCAAAATAATTATTATAAAATCCTCAATTTATTAGTTTTCCACATAAAGGCTTCCCGGTTACGCGCCCGGGCTGCGCACACACATCGATGCGAGATTAAAGGAGGCTTTCAGGGCCTCGGAACACAGTCTTAATTAAAATTACACCGGATGACCTTTTGGGTCATCACAATCTCCACCTCTAAAACAAACGTTCGTCCTCGAACGGACATAGAAAGGTACCTGAATCGGGGAAAAGATGGGGATATCGGCCTCGCATATCGGACTCGGACTCCCAGGTAGCTGCCTAAACATGCTGACCTCTCCACTGAAAACGAACCGAAGGATAATTCTTCGATCTCAACTGACGAACCTGCCGAGCCAATATGGCTACCGGCTCCTCCTCATAAGATAAATCCTTGTCCAACTGGACACCGCTGAAGTCAAGCACATGAGATGGATCTGCAATATACAAACACCGGATGCACGACTGATAAACTCGGGGGTAAAACAAGTTTGTAGGCTACCTCTCCTACCTTATCCATAATCTCAAATGGACCAATGTACCTAGGGCTCAACTTGCCCTTCTTTCCGAACCTCATCACGCCCTTCATGGGCGACACCCGAAGGAATACCCGGTCTCCTATCATAAATGCCAAATCTCGAACTCTGTGATCCGCATAACTCTTCTGCCTGGACTGAGCTGTACAAAGTCTATCCTGAATGATCTTCCCCTTGTCCAAGGCATCCTGGACTAACTCTGAACCCAACAATCTAGCCTCTCCTGGCTCGAACCACCCAACTGGCGACCGACACCGCCTACCATACAACGCCTCGTACGGAGCCATCTGAATGCTCGATTGATAGCTATTGTTGTAGGCAAATTAAGGTAAAGGCAAAAACTGGTCCCATGAACCTCCAAAGTCAATGATACAAGCCCGCAACATATCCTCCAAAGTCTGAATAGTACGCTCGGACTGTCCGTCCGTCTGAGGATGAAATGCCATGCTCAAATCAACCCGTGTGCCCAACGCCCGCTGAAATACTCTCCAGAAATGGGAGGCAAACTGAGTACCTCGGTCAGAAATAATGGATACCGGCACACCATGCAATCGAACAATCTCCCTCATGTAGATCTTTGCAAACTTCTCTGAAGAGTACAAAACTGATACCAGAATGAAGTGCGCTGACTTGGTAAGCTTATCCACAATGACCCACACTGCGTCAAACATCCTCTGAGTCCGTGGGAGTCTGACAACAAAATCCATGGTGATACGCTCCCACTTCCACTCGGGGAGTTCAATCTGCTGCATCAAACCACCGGGTCTTTGGTGCTCGTACTTAACCCGCTGACAGTTCAAGCACCAAGCTACATATGCTACGATATCCTTCTTCATCCTACGCCATCAATAGTGCTGCCGCAAGTCCTGGTACATCTTTGCGGCGCCCGGATGAATGGAATACCGGGAACTATAGGCCTCCTGCAATATCAACTCACGAATACCATCAATATAGGGTACACAAATACGGCCCTACATCCTCAAGACTCCCTCATCATCAACTGTGACCTGCTTGGAACCTCCGTGCCGAACCGTATCTCTAAGAACACATAAATGACGATCATCATACTGCCTATCCCGAATACAATCCATCAATGAAGAACGGGCCACAGTGTAGCTAAAACACTGCTAGTCTTAGAAACATCCAATCTCATGAACCGATTGGCCAAAGACTTAACGTCTAAAGCGAGCGGTCACTCCCCGACTGGAATATAAGCAAGACTACCCATGCTGGATGACTTTCGGCTCAAGGCATCGGCAACTACATTGGCCTTTACCGGATGATAAAGAATGGTTATGTCATAGTCTTTCAACAACTCTAACCATCTCCTCTGCCTCATATTCAACTCTTTCTGCTTGAACAGATACTGCAAACTCTTATGATCGGTGAACATCTCAAATGACACACCATACAATCAATGCCTCCAAATCTTCAACGCGTGGACAATGGCTGCTAACTCTAAATCATGAACTGGATAGTTCTTTTCATGAACCTTCAACTGACGAGAAGCATAAGCTATAACCTTGCCATCTTGCATCAACAATGCACCAAGCCCAACCCGTGAAGCATCACAATACACGGTATACGGTCCTGAACCTGTGGGAAAAACTAACACCGGTGCCGTGGTCAACGCTGTCTTGAGCTTCTGAAAGCTCCCCTCACACTCATCTGACCACCTGAATTGGGCACCTTTCTGAGTCAGCCTGGTCATCGGGGCTGCGATAGATGAAAAGCCCTCCACAAACCGGCGATAATAACCTGCTAAGCCCAAGAAACTCCGAATTGCTGTAGCTGAGGTGGGTCTAGGCCAATCTATGACTGCTGAAATCTTCTTGGGATCCACCTGAATACCCTCTGCTGACTCAACATGGCCCAGAAATGCAACCGAACTCAACCAGAACTCACACTTAGAAAATTTGGCATACAATTGACGATCCTTCAGAGTCTGGAGGACGACTCGAAGGTGCTGCTCATGCTCCTCTCGGCTACAGGAGTAAATCAAAACATCATCAATGAAGATAATCACAAATGAGTCCAAATAGGGCCTGAACACTCGGTTCATCAACTCCATAAAAGCAGCAGGGGCATTTGTCAACCCAAATGACATCACCAAGAACTCATAATGCCCATACCGAGTGCGAAAGGCTGTCTTAGGGACATCAGACGCCCTAATCCTCAACTGATGGTACCCAGATCTCAAGTCAACCTTGGAAAACACTGTAGCACCATGAAGCTGGTCAAATAAATCATCAATCCTCGGCAAAGGATACTTATTCTTGATAGTAACCTTGTTCAATTTCCGGTAGTCAATACACATCCTCATTGAGCCATCTTTCTTCTTAACGAACAACACTGGAGCACCCCAAGAAGAAACACTAGGCCTAATGAAGCCTTTATCCAACAAATCCTGTAACTGATTCTTCAATTCCTTCAACTGTGGCTGGGCCATACGATACGACATAGTAGAAATGGGCTGAGTGCCCGGAGCCAGCTCAATGCAAAAGTCAATATCTCTGTCGGGTGGCATACCCGATAGATTAGCAGGGAATACCTCTGGAAACTCATAAACCACGGACACAGACTCCATAGAAGGAACCTCGGCACTAGAATCATGAACATAGGCCAAATAGGCCAGACAACCCTTCTCGACTATGCGCCGAGCCTTCATATAAGAAATAACTCTACCAGTAGAGTGACTAGGAGTCCCTCTCCACTCCAAAAGAGGTGCTCCTGGAAAAGCCAAGGTCACGGTCTTGGCATGACAGTCTAGAATAGCATGGTAGGGAGATAACCAATCCATCCCCAATATAACATAAAAGTACACCATATCAAGAAGCAAAAGATCTACGCGAGTCTCAAGACCACCAATAACTACTAAGCATGCACAGTAGACTCGATCTACCATAATGGAGTCACCCACCGGGGTAGACACATATACAGAAGAACTCAGGAAATCACGGGGCATACTCAGGTAAGGGGCAAAATATGAAGACACATAGGAGAAGGTAGACCCTGGATAAAATAAAACCGAAGCATCTCTGCTGCAAACTGAAACCATACCTGTAATAACTGCATCAGAGGCCTCAGCCTCGGGCCTGGAAGAAATATCATAGCATCAGGGCAGAGCCCCTCCAACCTGAACATCTCTGGGTCGACCTACTGCGGGCTGACCTCTACCTCTCGTGTCCTGCCCTCCACCTCTATGAGTCTGACCTCCACCTCTAGCACCTCGACCACCACCCCTAGCTGGCTGAAGGGGTGGGGGTGCACCTGCTGCGGGAACCATAGCACGGGAACCCTGATACTGAGGACTACCAAAACCTCGGGGGCAAAACCTGGAAATGTGCCTCGCACCACCACAAGTGAAGCAAGACCTCGGCTGCTGAGAATACTGACCATGGAATTGTCCCTGACTACCAGAATGACTACCCTGGAAGCTTTGAATCGGCGGTGCACTGATAGGAGCTGATGGTGCACCGCGAAATACCTGAAGTGCCGACTGGAATGGCCTAGGAGGATGACCTCTGCCAAAGGAATCTCTGCTCGAGATGAGGTACCACTGAACCAGCCAAAATGACGAGGTCTCTTGTCAAACCCCTGACCACCGCCTTGTGATAGGACCATCTCAATACGCCTGGCCACATCGGCCGCATCCTGAAAGGAGATATCAATATTTGTCTCTCTGACCATCTGGAGTCTGATAGGCTGAGCTAGACCCTCAATAAACCTCTTCACTCTCTCTCGATCAGTGGGGAGTATCATAATGACATGCCGGGCTAGAGTGATAAACCTGGTCTCTTACTGAGTGACTGACATAGAGCCTTGCTAGAGACGCTCAAAATGCCTCCGAAGATCCTCTCTCTGAGTAACTAGAAGAAACTTCCCCAAGAATAACTCGGATAATTGAGACCATGTCAAAGGTGTAGACCCAGCTGGTCTGGTCAAGCAATAGTCCCTCTACCAAGTCTTGCTGGTACCAGAAAGGCGAAATGTAGAAAAATCGACCCCATTGGTCTCCACAATACCCATGTTCCGAAGAACCTCATAGCAACTGTCCAAGTAATCTTGGGGATCCTATGATGGTGCACCAGTAAAAGTAGTAGGGAATAACTTGGTGAACCGATCTAATCTCCATAAAGCATATGCTGACATAACTGCTTCGTCAACTGCCGGTGCCACAATACCCGACTGAGCTACTCCGGCTGTCTGAGGTGCCGGAGTCTGGAACTGAGGAGCCATCTGCTCTGGTGTGTGGGTAGCAGGAGTCTGGGTCTCTCCCCCAACCTGAGAGACGGCTGGTGCTGTAGGAAGAAGACCGGCCTGAGCCACACTCTCGGTGAGTCCCACTAAGCGGACTAGAGCGTCCTGAAGCACCGGGGTAGCAATGAACCCCTCTGGGACCTGAGCTGGTCCCACGAGAACTGTCTGAGCGGGAACCTCCTCGGCAAACTCAACCTGAGGATCCTCCACTGGGGCTGCTGCTCTGGGCTGAGCCCTGCCCCAGCCTCGGCCTCTAGCATGGCCTCGGCCCCTCGTAGGAGTTGTGGCGGGAGTATCGGGCTGCTGATCGGAACCTGGGGAAGCACGCGTCCTCGCCATCTGCGAGAGAGTATAATAGAAACTCAATTAGTATTTAGAATTCATATCGCACGACAGAGAAGAAGAAATGTGAAGTTATTCCAAACTTTGCAGCCTCTGGGGGATAAATACAGACGTCTCCGTACCGATCCCTCAGACTCTACCAAGTTTGTCCGTGAGTTGTGAGACCTAAGCAACCTAGAGCTCTGATACCAAATTGTCACATCCCGAAATACCACCTTCAGGCCGTGATGGGGTCTAACGTTGAACCCGCTAGACAAGCCAACGTTTTGATTATTTTGACTTTTTACCAATTAAAATACCAAATATAACTTGAAAAATTGTAATGAAAATGCGGAAGTAATATAAAAACCAAGAACTAAATAGGAATCTCGTAATAATTTCCGTAAATACAACCCCAGAAATCGGTATCACAATCTCACGAACAGTCTAAGAGTTTACTAAATACAATGGTCTGAAATAAGTAAATACAGTTATCTCGGAACTACCGAAATAAGACAGAAAATGAGGAGAAAGGATGAGAGGTGACGCCAAGGCCTGCAGACGTCTGCAAGACTACCTCGGTGTCGCTGTGGATTGAAGGATACTCCATCGCTCAGTGTCCACTGGGTCCGACACTGTAACCTGCACAACATAGAGAAGTGCAGTTGTAGCATCAGTACAACCGACCCCATGTACTGAGTAAGTCCGAGCCTAACCTCGGCAAAGTAGTGACGAGGCTAGGACACGACAATAAATAACACCTGTGCAGTTCAACAATATAACATGAAATAATGACGGGAAATAAACAAGTAATACAACTACGGGGGAGAACATGCTGGGGATAAAGGGACTACAACTGCTAAAACAACAGAACAAGAG
This sequence comes from Nicotiana undulata, assembly GCA_005239495.1. Classification (NCBI taxonomy): domain Eukaryota; kingdom Viridiplantae; phylum Streptophyta; class Magnoliopsida; order Solanales; family Solanaceae; genus Nicotiana; species Nicotiana undulata. Next base: position 13,612 of record ML294712.1, on the reverse strand, counting down.
AATAATTGAAATGTGAAAATAACAGCAGGAATTTAACAGCTCGGAACAAGTAAATAAATAGAAAATTCACGGCATGTCCCCTCGTGCATAACCTCACAGTCACTCGGCACGGAATGTCCCCTCGTGCATAAATAATAATCACTTGGCACAGAATGTCCCTTCGTGCAATAAATAAATAAACACTCGGCACAGAATGTCCCCTCGTGCAATAAATAAATAAACACTCAGCACAGAATGTCCCCTCGTGCATAACATATATAAAAACAACAATTTGACATGAAAATTCAACAATAAGGAATCTCAAATGTACAGAAATAATCAACAAGAATTCTATCGTCCTGGCAAGGGACTCAGCTATAACCAATCTCACTCAGAGGTATAATTTCAACAGTAAAATCCTCAATCAGACAATTAATCAATAACTTTCTACGTCATGAAATAACCTCAATGTATCACTTGTTTGCTATGTGATACATTGAGGTTATGTGAAATGCATGGGTGTGGTGTATAAGTGAGGTGACGAGTATCTATGCACCACCCAATTTGGCTGTTAAGCATGATCCTTTTTCCCCGTTCCCAACTTAATTGGTTCTTGTCTTAATTGTTCTATGACTAATTGATGTTGTTACCTTGTTGTTAAACATTGTGGTGGTTATTTTGTAAAAGAGTATTAGTTGTTTATTGGGTTCCTTTGTGGGACAAACGATTGATCCGTTTGGTGTACGAAGTTTATATATACACATTGATGTTCCTGTTGGTATCATGATTGAGTAGATATTGTGAAAGGCTTGGCCTTAATGGTGAAAGTTTTAAAAATTAATATAAGGCTGTGATATATTGTTGAAAGAGAAATATTGTGAAATGCTTGCCTTAATTGTGAAAGCTTTATGAATTAATATAAGGCTGTGATATGTTGTTGAAAGAGAAATATTGTGAAAGGCTTGGCCTTAATTGTGAAGGCTTAATAAATTAATATAAGGTTGTGATGTATTGTTGAAACATAAATATTGTGAAAGGCTTGGCCTGAATTGTGAAAGCTTCATAAATTAATATAAGGTGATGATATGTCTGGTGGGAGCGGGTTGCACGCGGCAATAAAGGTGTAATAAGGGTGGACATGTGGGATCGGGTTGCACGCCGCAACATGAGCGATAAGGGTGATATATGTAGGGAGGAGGAATAAGGGTGGACATGTGGGATCGGGTTGCACGCCGCAACAAAGGTATGGTAAGGGAGGACACTTATGATTTACTGGATTTTACTACAAAAATATTTTTACTGAATTTCAAATGATGGTTTACTAGTTTTTCTTTGAAAATTCAAGGATTTGAGACTTACAGATATGGAAAATCTAAAAATGTTTATTTTACTATTTTTCATGATATTTCGCACTACTTTTATTTTAAAGTCAAAGTTTGGAAATTTGAATATTTCTGAGAAATGGTTATAGCTGAGGCCTGAAAGAGGCGGTTGTGTTATTTTATTTTTATTACAGTACTTGAATTTGTTGGTTTATATTTCCTACTTGCTTTGTATATTATTATCACAGGTTTATTGTTAAAGCCCCGCCTTAGCCTCGTCACTACTTCGCCGAGGTTAGGCTCGACACTTACTCAGTACATAGGGTCAGTTGTACTGATACTACACTTTGTGCTCTTTTGCACAGATCCAGGTACTAGTCAGCAGTAGAGGATTCCAGGGCGACCGCCTATTCAGTTGGAGACACGAGATACATCTGCCGGCGTTCGCAGAGTCCGAGAATCTTCTCCCATTTTACATATACTATTTTATTACCTTCAGAACAGTTGCACTATTTCTTTCAGCCATCATTTGTAGCATTCTTTTAGTAGTTCGTGGATTTGTGACACCAGACTCTGGGATAGACTTAGAGCTATTTATGCACTTAGTTAGTGGTTCGTTCTATTTAATTTATTATATTTTGTATTGGGAGTAATCTATTGGAAAACATTTAAATCGAGTTGCTTTAATTTCATTTGTCCCTGCATTAAGTAAATAATCAAAGGAGAATTAGTACAACGAATTCTAACATTGACTTTCCTAGCAAGTGTGGTGTTAAGCGCCATCACGACCCCTAAGGTTGGGAATTTTGGGTCGTGACACTTTTACACAGAGACATTGGAATGAGATTCAGTATATTGTGCGATATTTAAAGGGAACTCTTGATATGAGTTTATTTTATGCTAACAAAGGTAGTACATATCTTGTTGTTTATGCAGATGCAGGTTATTTATCTGCCCCATAAAGCTCAATCTCAAACCGGGTACGTGTTAACATGTGGAGATACTGACATATCATGGCGCTCCACAAAGCAATCTATTGTTGCTACTTCTTCAAATCACGCTGATATAATAGCTATTCGTGAAGCAAGTAGGGAATGCGTACAGTTGAGATCAGCGTCATTTTATTCAAGAAAAATGTGGTTTGGAATGTGATAAAAGATATAAAAGACAATGCTGCATGCATCGCCCAATTAAAGGGGGGATTTATAAAAAGAGATGGAATGAATCACATTTCACCAAAATTATTCTACGCACATGATCTTCAGAAAAATGGTGACATCGATAAGCAACAAATCCGTTATCTACAAGCAGCTGATCCAAGCAGGTAGCAAGCAAGTCAATGAAATAATTTGCAACAGCTTCTTATTAAACAGGCAGGTTGCAAGCAACTCACACAGACAGCTTACAAGCAGCCCAAGAAAAATCTCGCAGCTGCTTCCTGAAAAGCCTTGCAGCTGCTTCCTTCCTTCTATAAATAAAGGAATTTTCAATTCATTATGTACATAAGTTTGAAGTTGAATAATATATCAATGTCTCTCAATAATTGTGCTGAGTTCATTTACTTTACAATATTTCATTTTATATCACAATCAAGATATTTGAGTCTTCTTCTTTGTTTTATTATCATTTTTTGTCTTTTCATTCGTGAAATGTGAACAAGAAGTAAGTTTTTTCAAAGCTGGAAAACCCCGAATGCATTTAATGTCAAGAAAAAGATAATGACATGGTATTGCGCACTATATACATTGTATATATACCAATTTCTGAGATATATTTATCTTGCTGACAAGTGTAGAGGATGGTTGCATTATAATTCAGTGACATCCTAAATTGTCGTACTAGTTGAATTATATACCAGAGAAATAATAATTAAAACACTAAAAACGAAAAACAAGTGGAAACGCAGACTAACATTTTGAAATTCGTAGCTAAGCAAGTTGAATTAGTGGTCAAGAAAAGCATATATATAGTACTCGTTTAGCAATTTGCTTCTTCCAACTAAAAGAGAAAAACGTGCTTTCCTCAGTTCTTGTCCACATAATGGTTCAACTGGTAATAAAAACGGGGGAAAAGACTAACATATATAAAAAGAAATAAAATAAATTATAGCCTCCTTAATTGTATTATTATAATTCCGTCTTCCTATATTTCAATGACCACCCTTAGACTATTTTAAGCAAACGCAATACACTGATAAGTAATCCGTCTTAGACCCAAAAGACAGAATATAGCAAGAGTCCTTGAATCTAGAGAGAGCTACTTATCGTTGGAACTCAGTTTAAAACATGGCAGAAAAAATCACCAGCCACGAGAACACAAGGTATTTACATATATTAAGTTTTATGTAAATACATGTAATTTATTTGCGGAACATAATCAGTACCGGTACGTATTAGATAATTATATGTAAATCTCTATGGTAAATCTTTAAGTTGTATATATGATCAGGTATGCAGTGGTGACAGGGGGAAACAAAGGAATAGGATATGAAACATGCAGGCAACTAGCAAAGGAAGGAGTAGTGGTAGTGTTAACAGCAAGGGATGAAAAGAGAGGAATTGAAGCTCTTGAAAAGCTCAAGGAGGAGTACTCCAGCATTAATACTGACGATGATGATCAGCTTTTGTTTCATCAACTTGATGTTATGGATCCAGCTAGTATTTCTTCTCTTGTCGACTTCATCAAAACTAAATTTGGAAAGCTAGATATTCTGGTACTATTCACTACTTTCTCCAATCCACTTTATTGGATTTTTTGATTAGCAATATTTGATTTTTTAGATATCAAAAACGATTTTTTTTTTAAAAAGTTGCTCTTGGAATAAAGCGCTTAGGCGTATTTGTTATATTTTCAATGAATAAGTTAAGGTCAATATGATTAATTATATTGTTAACTAATGTTAAAGATGAATATTTTAATATGTAAAAATAGCCAAAAAATCAATTACAATGGACCAAAGAGAATACTATTATATTTCTCACTCCATCACTTAAATCTGTTTTTTTTTTTGTTTTAAAACTTCTTTGGGTGGGGGAGAGGGGTCCTTTATGTATTCAGTATATAAATAATACTCGTACTACTCTTTCTTGTCCCAAATACTAATCGTTTTGAATAGATAAATATGTTTAAATATTTGTCGTTTTGATTTTTTTATTTATCTTTTATTACTATTTTCCAGATTTTTTGGCATTTTTATTTTGATTCAAAAGAAGTGTCTTTCTTACACAACCAAGAATGAATTAATTTTAATTATTTAAATTTTACCCCTATTTATAAATTTAATATGTCAAGTTAACAATATGTAAATTTTAATTAAGGATATTTAATTAAAATATATGTTTAGAACTTAATATTTTTTTAGGCATATGTCAAAGGTTAAAAAATCATTTATTTTGAACGAAATAAATATTCAATAGCCAAAAAAAAGAAAGATTGAGGAGGTGAAAATGGTCTAGGCTCCTTGAGATCTACAAAAGTAGGTGAACAGTCGCATGCAATTTAATTTATTTAGGATTAACATTTATTTCCTACCATCACTTGTTAGGTGGCTCCTTGAGATCTACAAAATAGGTAACTTATGGTTGCTACAGGAATTACTTGTACTTGTTTTTATGATGTACCAAAATATAATTATTAAACTCCCCCACAAATTAGTGAAATAAGTAAGATATAAATAAAGCGTGGTACTTAACATTGAAATTGTAAGATATAAACCAAAAAAAGAAAAAAAGAAATTTTAAGATATAGGATTAATATTTTTTTAATTTTCTTACATCTTTTTTCAGTGCTATAGGTTGTCTCAACTCTCAACAAGATAGTCATGAGGGAAAATAATTTAGTGCTAATTAGTTTTGGTTTTAATCTCTTGGTGTATACTAACCGAGAAGGTGGTGGTGAGATACTTGGATCTCTCCGTCCTTAATTAGAGATCTTGATATTGAATTTCGGAAAACAATTTTTTTTTGGTAGGAAATGCTTTAATTTATCCCTTAATTGATGAGCGTGGAATCCAAATTCGTCTGTCAGTAGATTTGAGCAACAAATGGTTAAACCCAAAATGAAAAAAGAAAAAAACTCATGTGCATCCACCTAAGAAACTTAAGAGGCTCGACCGTTTCTTTCTTTCCAATGTGGTAGTTGTACCCTTTTAGATATCAGTGTGTTTGCTTCAAGCAATAACTCTGTGCATGTCACGACCCCAAAATCTAACAGGCTGTGATGATGCTTATCATGGGACTAGGCTAGCCAACCATCACATAACTACTCTTTTGTTCCATTATAATATTTCAAAATTAAATAGCAAACAACAACGGAGTATAAAATAATTTATATAAGTCTTTACGCCCCAATAATAATCTATCAATCTAAACAAAACCTCCCAAGACTGGAGTTAACATGGTCACGAGCATCTAAGAAAATAAAACTAACTCTGCTAAAATCTGAAACAATGTTTCTGAAATAAATACTAATACTACTAAGGAAAGGAAAATGGAGAAGTTGCGGACGCTGAACAGCTACCTCGAAATCCCGTAAGCTGCTGAATACGAACGAAGACAGCTACTGCTCCACACTAGTTCCTGGATCTGTGCACAGAGGCACAAGGAGTAATGATGAGTACGCCAACTCAGTAGTAATGAAAATAAATCACAGTCTGAAGTATATGAAACACACAACACAGATACACCAATCCACAAAAACAGTAAAATATCAAGTCTTCATAAAGTATACATCAAGTACATAAGTTCGAAAATCAATTTCCAGAAATCCTTTGAAACAAGTATAATTTCGGTATATCTCAGTAAAACTCTCAGAAAAATTCGTTTGAAAAATGAAGTGAATCATAGTAAAAAATTCAGTAAAATCATCAATCTGCCCCTCGGGCCATAATAATTTCTCGTAATAATTTCCCTCAGCACCTCACCATCACTCAGTATCAGCCCAACGGGCAACCTCACAGTCACTCAGTATCAGCCCAACAGGCAACCTCACAATCACTCAGTATTAGCCCAGCAAGCAACCTCACAGTCACTCAATATCAGCCTCGTGGGCATCACTCGCACTCATTAGGTACCTGCGCTCACTGGGGGTGTGTACAGACTCCGGAGGGGCTCCTACAGCCCAAGCGCTATAATCAAGCCACATCATGGCATAAATCACTCACAATATTGGCCCGAAGCCTCACTCATATCATAACATCCTCACAATGTTGGCCCGCAGCCTCACTCAGTCAGACATTCTCAACATGCCCCTCAGGCCATAAGTTCTCGACCCAAAACAGTGTTTCATTTTCAAGAAATAATATCAAAATACTCTGAGTGTCAAAACAATTATCAAGAAAAGACTGAGTGAAAATCATAACATATATCAAGTGAGAAAAAAATATTAAAACAGCCCCCAAGGGGTAAACAGATCGGCATTAGGCCCCAAACATGGCTTACAACCCAAATCATATCAAAATATATCAATACTATTAAGCATAGACTTAAAAATCGGTTTCGCAACTCAATAGTTGCCTAAATAGGGAATATATTTCCAAAGTTCCAATTTTGCATTCCATAATCCGTGAAAGGATGTAAAGTCCGAGGTTTCATACCCTCAGGACAGGATTTAAAGACATTACTTACCTCAAACTAGCCCGAAAAGCTACTCTGCAACCCACTTGCCTCTCGAATCAACTTTCGAGCGCTCCAAATCTATAAAGATCAGTCCTTTATCATCAAATTATGCTTAAGGAATGAATTCCAATCGAAAAATACCAATTTTAGCTCAAAACCCGAAATTTGCTTAAACCCGACCCCCAGGCTCGCGTCTCAAAGAATAAATGACTAAATTCTCACTACAACCATTCTGAACCCGAGCCAACCAACTCTAACAAATCATAAACAATAATACCAATGTATGACAAGGCAATAACAACAATAATAATGCAAATTATACGGACCGACCGACCGACCAGGTCGTTACAGTGCATTATTAATATATCGTTTGGTATATTTTTTCAAGCTATGTATAACTAACATTTGTATTAGTTATACATCATGTTGGTGTCACATGGGTGTTTTATGTCACTCGAATTCTGTTCGAGGTTCACCCCTGTGCGTCAGTCAAGCCCAGCCTTGACTTCAACCTTTCCAACACTTAGAATAATTTTAAGGACGATTGGGAATTAGACGCATTTAGGCAACAAATAAAGTAAAGGCACACACGAAGATTACATGAATTTCTTCCCAACTTGCATTAAAATGTGACTACAAGAACACAATGAAGCCACCCCTATGTCCAAGACAAAGAACTCCCTAGTTCCCTGCCCCAAAACGAATTTCCTTCCCTTAGGAACACTTAGAGGAAATTTGGCTAACACAAATGCCACAAGCTAAGTTCTGCCTATTTGGGACATCTTATGCATATATTTATAGTGCTGCTGCCCAACTACACTTTGCAGGATTTTAGGCAATAAGTTGACAAGCCCCAACTGATGGGCAAACATGCTAAAACAAGTACAAAACGTGCCCACACTTCTAACCCACGATCAACCATGTTCTGGATGTGGTTGTAACCACCAACTGCCTCCCATGTGCCTTGCACACGTTTTGTAACTGCTGCCTGTGCACTGCATGTGCCTGTTTGGCCCAGCTGTTGTGTGCCCAAGGCTGGCATTGCACCCAACCTTGCCCTTTGACACTGCTCCGCCCCAATGTCTTGGCCCCAGCTTGCCGCCCATTGACTTAGCCGCACACGAACATTGCCACAACTGCCCGCTTGTGTCAAGTCGCCCCCAACTTGATCAAATCTGCCCGCATCAATTATTATTGCTTGTCCCGCATTGCCTTGCCTTGCCTTGCCATGTCTTTGCCCCTGCTTTGACATGACTTTGCTTTGACATGGTTATGCCAACCCGCACGTCTAAGTGAGATGCGCATTGCCTCCCTTCAAAGCGCGTTTGTCAACCCCGCATAGTCCGCCATGCCGAGCTGCCTGTCATGATGTTGCCCCATTTTTCAGGTTGTGTGCCAAGGCCATCATGAAAATCCTTGTCACAACCCACACCTGCTGAGGAACCTTGTCAAGGGGCTAACACTTGATATTATCCTATGTATAAGTAATGCATAGAAAATTATGACATTAGTAATACCAAGGCTTTAATGTATGCATTAGTATCGTTAAAGACAAAATTATCCTTAAAGTACTTTAAAGCTAGAGAATATGGAGGGCATTTTTGTAAACAATTATTTTTCTTAAAAATTATGCAATGCATTATAAATTTTAATACACCACATCAAACAGTAGATAAGAAATAATATCTGCATAACTAATGCTTGCATTACTAACCCTGCATTACTAATACACCTTATTCCGCACCATTCTTATACACCCTACCACACGACCCCTTAGCCTTTGAGTTTGACATTCTTAAGTTTTCTAGTTCCTTTTTTTTTGTATCTTTGGGAATTTTACATAGTATATTAATGTATAATATGCATATTAGATACATATTTTGTACATAGTCAGAGTATATTTCCATCAATACATAGTTCAATTTATATATTTTTTACATAGAAATAAGAAATTATGAATGCTTCAATTTAATTTCCAGGTTAACAACGCCGGAGTTGGTGGATTAATGATTGAAGGAGATGTTGTTATACTAAAAGATTTAATAGAAGGAGATTTCGTAACCATTTCTTCTGAAAATGGGGTAAGATATATAGTCCAATTCTAATATTTTATCGTAATTAAATTAATTAGAAAGACAATCAATGGTGATCTCTTTGATTAATTTTCAGTCATTTTATGTTACATATATATTCAAACAATAGTAACACATTGGAGTAATTATTATGCAGGAAGAGGGTGGTATTAAGAAATCAATATCAGGTATTGAGCGTATTGTTACAGATTATGAGTTGACAAAACAATGTCTAGAGACAAATTTCTATGGTGCAAAAAGAATGATTGAAGCATTTGTTCCCCTCCTTCAGCTCTCTAATTCCCCAAGAATCGTTAATGTCGCTTCTTTCTTGGGGAAGTTAAAGGTAATGAAATCAGAACTATATACTCCCTCCGTTCACTTTTAATCGTTCAGTTTTTACTTTATACTCCCTTTAAAAAAATAATAAAGTATGTATTTTATAATTTACACATAATACTTCAAAATATCATGGGAAATGATTAGGGGAACAATAGTTATTGATAAGAGTAAAACAAGATTTTTTTAATCTTTCTCTTGATTTGTTAAAGTGCACAAGTAAAAGCGAAAAAATATTATTAGTATAGTGAACACGTAAAAATGGACGAATGAAGCATATCATAATATATATACCCTCTGAATTATGTTGAGTTTAACTTATATATACTGATAGTGTACCTCTAACCGTTTTCCGCTATTCTACAGCTGTTGTGCAACCAATGGGCAATAGGAATGCTAAGTGATGCTAAAAGCCTGACAGAAGAAAGGGTGGATGAAGTGTTGAATGAATTTATTAAAGATTTCAAAGAGAAATCAATAGAAGCCAAAGGATGGCCAACTTATTTCTCAGCTTACAAAGTCTCGAAAGCATCCTTGATTGCTTACACAAGAGTTTTAGCTACGAAATATCCGAATTTTCGGATAAATTCTGTGTGTCCTGGGTTTTGCAAAACAGATGTGAACTGCAACACTGGGAGCTTAACTGCTGAACAAGGTGGTGAAAGCTTAGTGAAGCTTGCCTTGTTGCCAAATGATGGACCCTCTGGTCTCTTCTTTTATAGAAAGGAGGTCACCTCTTTTTGAGCATTACCATATCCAACTATTGGTTAACGCGATACTTTGGTGTCTGAGTCTTATACATGTAGCGAAAACATGTATAGATAAAGTTAGACATACATATTAAAATTTGCTACATCAAGTTAGAATTTACAATATTTGAATTATAAATAATGTCTATACTTTGGTATGTGCCAGTATTTTTGGATTAAAGGATACATTCCTCCTTATTATGGGGTTTATAATTTTGTCGATTTTCCCGGATACGCCAATTTTAGCTTAAATCTTTTAATCGTGTTAAATTAATGAAGATATAATATTATTTATATGATGGTCCCAGTGGTCTCATTCTCACAACGTGGGCTATAGATTGAACTAGAGACATGCATACTTTATTGGGGCATTTGCATCTGTTTTTTGGATCACCTTTTTTTACTTATACATGCTTGCAAAAAAAATTACAAGCGTCCCCACTTTTCGCGTAACTTCAGACATACGGGCCTGAAGTAGCAAAAATTTATGTTTGAAGTTTAAACTTCAGAATGTTTTGCCTGAAGTGTAGCAAAACTTCAGATATTTTTGCATGAAGTTTGGCCTGACTTGCAAAGCCAACCATGCAAACTTCAGTTCATAGTGCAAATGGCAAACTTCAGTTCAACAAAACAACATGTTTTGGCTGAAGTTTTTGTTTGTAATTGCTGAACTTCATCATTCTAGTAGTTGAAGCTTTGTTCTGTAGTTACTGGACTTCAGCATGTTTTAGCTCAAACTTTGTTCTATTTGTGATGAACTTCAGGGCTGAAGTTTGTTTTGTATTTGCCTAACTTTAGCATTCTAGGAGCTGGAGTTTTTGCTTATATTTGTTGAACTTCAGCATTCTTAGAGCTGAAGTTCTAAACAACAATGAATTTAATAGATCACGATTAGCAGCGATCAGTGTTGTTCATTTCAAAGATTAAAAAATAAAAAATATTTTCGACATGAAAACAAGTTACTACTGATAAATTAGAACCAAAAACCAATGTGCCTGTAAAGCTAAAATATCTATGAGGTTAAATTATTGTGAATAAGACCAAACTGAACATAATGGGACAAACAGATATATATGAATCATCAGACTAGAACGCATAATAATATCAATCAATCTTCAGCATTCAGAAAACGAAGGAGGAGAAAGAAGCCTGAAGTTGTTTAAATAGTGGGTACTAGTTAAAACGTTTTTAAAAAATGAGTATAGGTTAAACGGGGGCGACCAAATAAGATGCCCCGTGCAATTTTTACTACTTTATTCCATAAATATATCTACTAGCTAAAAGTTAAAAGAGAAAAAAAACAATTTCCACGGAAGAGAATTGTTATTGAAGGACGATGCTTAATCATATAAAAATATTCCTAACTTTCTTACCTTTGATATTTTTCGTAAATTAAAACTTAGGAAAGAAAAAATACTTTTGTTAGGAAAAATTTCAAAAGTAGCTAGTCCAATTAGGAAGAGGCGATGGATGGAATTAATTAAAATCTAGTTCTACTCTTGTAATTAAAAGAAAGTGCAAAATGCAATAAAAATATGTGTCATTTATTATAAAATAATATGTAGAGGATTGAAGCAAAGCTTGCGAGCTTACGCCTCAACATAGTAGTCCTCATTCTAAAACATATAAACTGGAATCTTTTCAAACTAGAACAAAAATTATTATTAGAAGAAAAAGAAATGCTAAAGAGATGAAAATCATGAATAATTGGTCTAAAGCAAAAATGAAAAAGCCGCGGTCTAATTAAATCCAAAGGTTTGTGCAGCTACGTACTTGAACTGGTGTTGGAGCACTGCGTACTAATTATTCACTCTCGTTTGGTACGAGGGATAATGGATAATTAATCCCGAGTTTAAATTTGAGATGTCGGTTGGAATAAAATCGCGGTATAACTAATACCGAAATTAGTTATCCCGAGATTGTAGTATTATTTTATCCCCATGAGAGGCTGGAATAACAATTTCGTGATAATTAATCTTGAGATAACTTGTTTCCGAACCAAACGACTCAGCGATTAAACGAAAACTTTGGAAATGTATTGAGCACTAAGTCCTTACTCCCTTTTTTTTTATAAGCATGGATCTTTTTTATAGAAATTACAAAATAGAGTTTACATAGTTAGCATTGACCAAAGGGACATTACCTACTCGGCTATTACATAAGATACTAATGTCGCGCAGGATATTTTTATTTCCAAAGGATGCCAGCTTAGTGCATGCATTAGCTAATGTTTTTAACTAGGTATATAGAACCTTCATAGTCTGAGGATAAGACAACGGTTACAAAAGGTGGTGGATAATGCATGATTTCGAGATCCCTGCCATTGTTTATATGAACAACAATCTTAGCCAGCTGGTGTACTGGCTTGCTGGCCTCTCTGAAGTTGTGTTGGATTCTTTGAACTTTTAACTGGATCATCAATAACCTGCATTCATAAATAACGTTGTTAAGGGTTGTGTCACTATTCTTTAAGCAACTAATGACATCTGTAGAATTTGATTCCACTTCCAAGTTGGTGAAACCTTGTTCCATTGCAAGATGTTGGCCCGTCTTTAGTGCAGTCAACTTCGTCCTTTGGTGTAGGCCTATTTGCGGATAATAGTAGTTATTCAAATGACGAAGAGTTCGCCATCCAAACCTTGGCCTGCTTTCGCATTAACTCACCATTTGGTGATTTGGTTCGTAGCAGCCCAAGTATATCCAGGAGTTCCTTTTACACGCTACGCTATCCTCGGTGACGATATCGTCATCGGAGATGAGTGGGTGGCAACATGAAAGTGTGATAGGCCTGGTAACCTAAGCACCCACTGGCCCCTATTGTCCTTGAATAAGCCACCAAAGCCACAACGATATGTTCCTTCTTTAAAGGATTCGTCGAAGTTAAGCTTAATATGGTTACAAGGTGGTTTAAATCATTTTGCTGAGATGGGAATATTTTGTGGTGGCATAGCTTCCTTGTCAATGAGGAGTTTATATTCAATTGCTACCTTGTGAGAATACTGAATGAAGGCTTTGATTGAGGTGTTATTGAACAAGTTATTGTTTCTATTGGCCCAAAAAGTCCATATAGCAAAAAGAAATATTTCTTTCCAACTAATGATGTCCTTTTTTAATGCAAAGTTATAATCACGAATATTAGTCAACTAATTACTAGTTGTATTCCAGTTTTTCATGTCTATACCTAAGTTCCACCAAAATTCTTTTACAGCTGAGCAGTGCATGAATATTTGAGTAATGGTTTCCTTATGACTCTTGCAGAAGGTGAAAGTAGGGTCAATGTTTATGTCACTGTGATTTAAGTAGCTTCTAGAAGGAAGTCTGTCATGGTCGCATTTCCATATAAAGATTTTTATTTTGTTGGGACAAGTCAGCTCTCATATCCAAGCAAAATCCTTAGCTTCGCTTGATTGAGTGTCTAGTACTTTGTAGCACCAAGTCAGCTCTCATATCCAAGCAAAATCCTTAGCAAAATCCTTAAAAGATGAAGCTTATTGCTTACGCCTCAAGCCTCGTTACCCTAATAACCTTTCTAGAAG
>ML294710.1:44979-56767 GCA_005239495.1 Nicotiana undulata | reverse complement strand
GTATTTTCGTGTGCTATAGCCCACGCCTCCGCTGTGGGCCCGGGCCCCCGGACCCGGATCGCCAAATATTTTTAGGGGATATCAAATATGACCTAAGGAACCATTGACACAGCCCCGCCATGACAAAATTACATTTTTTGGCATTTTAGGGCGATAAAATTGGAATGTCGCCTGATTCCCATATTTTCGTGTACTATAGCCCACGCTTTCCTCCGTGGGACGGAGCCGGGCCTGGGTCGCCTAATATTTGTTCGGGACATCAAATACGATCTAAGACACCATAGTTAAATCCCCGCCATAATCAAATTATATTTTTTGATATATTACGGCAATTAAACTAGAATTTCGCGTGATTCCAATATTTTCGTGTGTTATAGTCCACGCCTTCTGCCGTGGGCCCGGGCCCACGGACCGGATCTCCTAATATTTTTCCGGGATATCAAATACGACCTAAGAAAACATTGCCACAGCCCCGCCATGACCAAATTACATTTGTTTGCGTTTTACGTCCATAAAACTAGAAATCCGCCCGACTCCTATATTTTCATGTGCTATAGCCCACGCCTTCCGCCGGGCGCCCGGACCCGGATCGCCTAATATTTGTCCGAGACATCAAATACGACCTAAGAAACCATTTTCACAGCCCTGCCATGACCAAATTAAATTTTTTTGTGTTTTACGTCCATAAAACTAGAAATCCGCCCGACTCCTATATTTTTATGTGTTATAGCCCACGCCTTCCGCCGTGGGCCCGGGCGCCCGGACCCGTATCGCCTAATATTTGTCCGGGACATCAAATACGACCTAAGAAACCATTGCCACAACCCCGCCATGACCAAATTATATTTTTTTTGCGTTTTACGGCCATAAAACTAGAAATCCGCCCGAGTCCCATACTTTCGTGTGCTATAGCCCACGCCTTCCGCCGTGGGCCCGGGCGCCCGTAACCGGATCGCCTAATATTTTTTCGGGAAATAAAATATGACTTATGGAGCTATTGTCGCATCCCCGCCATGAACAAATTACATTTTTTTGCGTTTTACATCCCTAAAATTTGAATTCCTCCCGATTCCCATTTTTTCGTGTATTATAGCCCACGCCTTCCTCCGTGGGACGGAGCCGGACCCGGGTCGCCTAATATTTGTCCAGGAAATCAAATACGACCTAAGGAACCATAGGTAAAGCCCCGCCATGATCAAATTACATTTTTTGGCATATTACGGCAATTAAACTAGAATTCCGCCTTATTCCAATATTTTCGTGTGCTATAGCCCACGCTTTCTGCCGTGGGCCCTGGCCCCCGGACCGGATCTCCTAATATTTTTCCGGGATATCAAATACGACCTAAGAAACCATTCCCACAGCCCCTCCATGACCAAATTATATTTTTTTGCGTTTCATGGCCATAAAACTAGAAATTCGCCCGAGTCCCATATTTTCGTGTGCTATAGCCCACGCCTTCCGTCGTGGACCCGGGCGACCTGTATTGCCTAATATATTTCCGGGACATCATATACGACCTAAGGAACCATTGCCACAGCCCCGCCATGACGAAATTATATTTTTTGGTATTTTACGGCCATAACACTAGAAATTCGCCCGAGTCCCATATTTTCGTGTGCTATAGCCCACGCCTCTCGCCGTGGGCCCGGGAGCCCAGACCCGGATTGCCTAATATTGCTCTGGGACATCTAATACGACCTAAGAAACCATTGCCACAGCCCCGCCATGACCAAATTACATTTATTTGCGTTTTACGGCCATAAAATTGGAATTTCGCCCGATTCCCATATTTTCGAGTAATATAGCCCACGCCTTCCTCCGTGGGACGTAGCCGGACCCGGGTCGCCTAATATTTGTCCGGGACATCCAATACGACCTAATATTTTTTTGGGACATCAAATACTACCTATGGAACTGTTGTCTAAGCCCCGCCATGAACAAATTACATTTTTTTGCATTTTACGGCCATAAAATTGGAGTTCCGCTCGATTCCCATATTTTCGTGTACTATAGCCCACGCCTTCCTCCGTATGTCCGAGCCCCCGGACGCGGATCGCCTAATATTTGTCCGGGATATCAAATACAGCCTAAGAAACCATTCACACAGCCCCGCCTTGACCAAATTACATTTTTTTGCATTTTACGGCCACAAAACTAGAAATCCACCTGAGTCCCATATTTTCGTGTGCTATAGCCCACGCCTTCCGCCGTGGGCTTAAGTCCCCAGACTCGGATCGCCTAATATATTTTCCGGGACATCAAATACGACTTATGGATCTATTGTCACAGCCCCGCCATGAACAAATTACATTTTTTGGCGTTTTACGGCCATAAAGATAGAATTCCGCCCGATTCCCATATTTTCGTGTACTATAGCCCACGCCTTCCGCCGTGGGACGGTGCCGGACCTGGGTCGCCTAATATTTGTCCGGGACATCAAATACGACCTAAGGAACTATAGTTACAGCGCTGCCATGATCAAATTACATTGTTTGGCATATTACGGCAATTAAACTAGAATTCCGCCCGATTCCAATATTTTCGTGTGCTATAGCCCACGCCTTCCGCCATGGGCCCAGGCCCTTAGACCTGGATCGCCTAATATTTGTCCGGAACATCAAATACGACCTAAGAAACCATTGCCACAGCCCCGCCATGACCAAATTGCATTTTTTTGCGTTTTACGGCCATAAAACTAGAAATTCGCCCGAGTCCCATATTTACGTGTGCTATAGACCACGCCTTCCGCCGTGGGCCCGGCCACCCGGACCCGGATCGCCTAATATTTGTCCGGGACATCAAATACGACCTAAAAAACCATTTTCATAGCCCCGCCAGTACCAAATTACATTGTTTTGCATTTTACAGCTATAAAACTAGAAATCCGCCCGAGTCCCATATTTTCGTGTGCTATACCCCACGCCCTGGTTGCCTTCATTCTTGTTAACACTGGGTACGACATTCCCTATTATTTATAATTAGAAAAAAGGTGTATTTTTCAATTCTTTATTCTCCAATAGCAAAGATAGTTTAATGTGTTTTCAATAACTCACAAAAATTTCCTAGCGCAAACTTGGGCAAGAAATTTTTGTTTGTGATGGCTTGTAGGTTTTTCTGCAAAGCATGGATTGGATGTGCAAAAATAAGATTCCAGCTCTTGCCAGAGAAAGTGGAACGTTTGATCTCAATACCAGCTGAACCAGCTTTGACATAATGCATGCAGTGACATATGGTCAAGATCCATCTTTCCATCATCTGATCAAGAAACAAGCATGCAAGAATATTTCATAGTCTGTTGCATCGAGAGCATCAAGTTTCAATCTAAAGTCAATGAAGGAAGCAAGTCAATAATCATGACAAGCTCCATATGGCATTTAGATAGGAATTTTGTAACTCTTAGATTTCAAGAGTATGTAATTTTTCTTTTCGTTTTGAAGTAATAGTAGGAACCGCGGATCGGAACCTAGACCGAACTTCGCTCGGCTCTCCATCTAAGCATACTCTATCAGTCATTTTTCACTTGAACTACACGTGACCCGATTCCCTTATAACTCGGGATATGTAGGCTGCCTAAAACCAAGGCTCGGTCGCAACCCCTTCTTCTCTCTTCTTTTCCTTTTTAAATAATAGTGAGGTCAAAAATCAGTCACCTTGTTCATTTTCTTTGCCTGAAAACTCTTCATGTTTCCAAGCAAAAAGAGGGGCATGCTGTGAACAACTAATTTTTTACCACACCTAATTATATATTATTTTAGTGTATATTTTTTTTAGGTCTAATCTTGATGTTTTAAAGTTTTAGCTTTCTCTTATAAAAAATACTCACATTCTTAAAGTATAGATTTTATTCTTCTATTTACCAAAAAAAAATTCATATATATATATATTACTTTCATTTATGTAATAAAAAGGGGTTAGTAGAAAGTTTTTAAAAAAAAAAGAAGAAAATCTTGAAAAATACAAAAAACAAATATTATCCTAACTAATAACCCATGATCTTCTCACCCCAATCCCTCATTTCCCTAACTTTCCCACTTCACTCCTGCCTCATCCCCACTTTCTCACATCTCTATATGCACACAACACAAAATATAATCACGCTCTTCCACTTTAAAGGAAGGAACAACAAACTACTAAAATCATTCCTTATAAAAACAAAATAAGACAAACAAAAAGTGGGGCGGAAAGAACAAAAAAGAAGAACTAAAAAAGAAGAAAGAAACTGACGAGAACAAAAGAGGAAAAGAATCAGAAGATTGAAAAAAGAACAACAAGAAAGATAAAAAAGAAAAAGGGAAAAGCAACAAGAAAGAAGAAATAGAGTTTGAAGACGGAGTTCGAGATTTTATTCGCGATTTTTTATTATTGCTCAAATCTGATATTGGATAGCATTGTATTTGCTGGATTTTCTTTTCTTTTCAACATATATTGGAAAGCTTTACTTGCAAAAGGTTAATATATTTCTTCACTTTCAATGTTTTATTTTTCTTCTTTGATGATAAAGCCAGATGTTAATTATGATGATTTTATATGCTTGTAACAAAGCCAGATGGTAATCTTCCAAGGACATGTTTATTTTCTGTCTCGTTTTATGTATCTAATATTTCTTTTTTGTCCGTTTAATATTTGTGCTAGATTTTTTATATGGACATTTCATATGCAAGTTTATCTGAAGTATTTTACGTTAATGGTAAGGGTATTCATGTTAGATTTTTCATTCTACATATCCCATGATATTCCAGTACTTCTAATTAAAGGTAGTTTTGAACTAACTAATGCAGGTTCTATTTATGAAAAATAATAATTTTAATAAGTGAGGTATGATAACTTGGTCTTTCAAAGTTAGATAATTTTTAGGTGAAAAGATACTTGAGTTTTATTATTGTTTGCTTTTGATATATTTTTTTTTCTTCTTATTTTTTATATACAGTAGCAGCAAGTTTAAGAATAGAATTTAAATCACTATGAAGGGTGGATATAACTATGTCATTATGGTATGAATTTAATTTAATGTAAAAAGTTATTTTTTTTCCTTCTTTTCTTTCTATCTGACTTTGACTTATTTATATTCATTTATTAGAAGGCATGTTCATAATATAATTACAAAGTGTCAATAGATGATTTAGAAGACCATCGAACCCTAAAGCTCATTTCTATATAAATCTAATTAATTATAAGTTGAATTGTACAATGTTTTTAACATAACTCTTTTAAATTATTGGCATATATAGAAATTTTTCTTGGCTGCATTTGTATTCCTGTTCTAACTTTTGTTGAGAATGAAAAAATAAGAAACCAAAGTTGTATGTTAGGAACGTAGTTTAATTATAGAGATAACAAATAATTGTGAGGGTGCGATGAGTCACTAACTAATTCAAGACTCGTTCCAATAAGTAAAAAAATAAATAAAAATATGTCTCGAATCTAAAAGAGACAAAATAATTGAGATGCTCTAAAATACTAGAAACACTTTAGATGTACTTTAAATACTAGCCCACGTGTTCATATCCAAACCTTGGATTGATATGCTTAAGTAATAAAAGGATTATGTGCGCATTCCCACGTCTTGATACCTTTAAATTCAAAATAATTTTGTTATGACCATGTGTACATTCCGTACCTTGGTTTAACATTTAATTTCAAAGAAGCACCTTGTGTGCGTACCGCGTCTTGGTGAACACAATTAATAAAAAATATAAAAATAAATTAGGCGGTAATAAATAATCCAAAATCAATATAATACAAGAATAGCTAAAAATTGATTTAAGCCTTACATGAGTCAATAAAGTGATCGTGCTAGAACCACGGGACTAGAGAGGTGTCTTACACCTTCTCCTCGGTCAACATGATTCCTTACTCAGTCTTCTGTTTTCGTAGACCATAAATTAGGAGTCGAATCTTCTTTTTGATAAGGGATTCAATAAAAGGTGACTTGGAACACCAAAACTCAATTCCAAGTGGCGACTCTAAATAATAACTAATCCCTTTTCAAAACGTCACTTCAATTGGAAAAACTCTTCTAACGCAACCTCCTAATAGGTTGTGTGGCGAAAAAGAGGTGTGACAGACCTAGGTCGCCTAAATTGTTTTCGGGACATCAAATAACATCTAAGGAACCATAGTCACTACCCCGCCATGGCCATTTCTCGTCTTTTTCCATTTTACGGCCATAAAATTGAAATTTCGCCTGATTCCCATATTTTCCTGTGCTACAGCTCACGCCTTCCGTCGTGGGACCAGGTCCCCTGACCCGGATTGCCTAAAAATTTTCCGGGACATCAAATACTACCTAAGGAACCATAGTCACCTAAGCCCTGGTCGTTCCTTGTCTTGGCATTTTACGGCCATAAAATTGGAATTCTGCCCGATTCCCATATTTTCGTGTGCTATAGCCCACACCTTACGCCGTGGGTCCAGGCTCCCGGACCCAGATCGCCTAAAATATTTTCAGCACATAAAATACTAACTAAGTAACCATAGTCACCTAAGTCATTGGTTGTTCCTCGTCTTTGGCATTCTACAATCATAAAACTAGAATTTCGCTCGATTCCCATATTTTCGTGTGCTATAGCTCATGCCTTACACCGTGGGTCCAGGCCCCCGACCCGGATCGCCTAAAAACTTTTCGAGACATCAAATACCATTTAAGGAACCATAGTCACTGCCTCGCAATGGTCGTTCCTCGTCTTTTGCCGTTTTACGGCCAAAAAACTGGAATTTCGCCTGATTCCCATATTTTCGTGTGCTATACAGCCCACGCCTTTCGTCGTGCGCAGAGGCCCCTGGACCCGGATCGTCTAAAAAAATTTGGGACATCAAATACTACCTAAGGAACCATAGTCACCTCCCTTCCATGCTCGTTCCTCGTCTTTTGGTGTTTTACGGCCATGAAACTAGAATTCTGCCCTATTCCCATATTTTCGTGTGCTATAGCCCACACCTTCCGCCGTGGGCCTGGGCCCCCGAACCCGGATCGCCTAAAAGGTTTCTGAGACATCAAATAGTACCTAAGGAACCATAGTCACCTAAGGCCCTGGCCGTTCCTCGTCTTTTTCCATTTTACGACCATAAAAAAGGAATTCCGCCCAATTCCCATATTTCCGTGTGCTATAGCCCATGCCTTCCGCCGTGGGCCCTGGCCCTTGGACCAAGGTATCCTTAAATTTTTCAAGGACATCCAATACTACCTAAGGAACCATTGTCACCGCCCCACCATGGACGTTCCTCGTATTTTGTTGTTTTACGACCGTAAAATCGAAATTCTGCCTTATTCCCATATTTCATGTGCTATAGCCCACGCCTCCGCTGTGGGCCCGAGCCCTCGGACCCGTATTGCCTAAATTTTTTTGGGTACTTACAATACTACCTAAGGAACCATAGTCACCGCCCCGCCATGGCCGTTCCTCGTCTTTTGGTGTTTTGTAGCCATGAAACTAGAATTACGCCAGATTCCCAAGTTTTCATGTGTGCCCACGCCTTCCGCCATGGACTAAAAGTTTTTGGGATGTCAAAGGTTACCTAAACCATATTTGCCACCCCACCATGGTCGTTCCTCGTCTTTTGGAATTTTACGGCCATAAAACTGGAGTTCCGCCCGATTCTCACAATTTTTTGTGCTTTGGCCCATGCCTTACACTGTGGGCCCAGGCCCCCGACCCGGATCGCCTAAAAATATTTCGGGACTCAAATACCATCTAAAGAACCATAGTCACCGCCCCGCTACAGTCGTTCCTCGTCTTTTGATGTTTTACGGCTACAATACTGGAATTTCCCCTAATTCCCATATTTTCGTGTTCTATAGCCCACGCCTCCCGCCGTGGGCCTGGGCCCCCAGACCCGGATCGCCTAAAAAAAATTTGGGACATACAATACTGCCTAAGGAACCATAATCACCACCCTGAAATGGCCGTTCCTCGTCTTTTGGTGTTTTACGGCCTTCAAACTAGAATTCCGCCCGATTCCCAAATGTTTGTGTGTTATAGCCTGTGCCTTGCCGTGGGCCCGAGCCCCCATGCCCGGATCACCTAAAATTATTCCATTACATATATACTACCTAAGGAACAATATTCATCTCCCCGTTATGGTCGTTCCTTGTCTTTTGGAATTTTACGGCGATAAAACTAGAATTTCGCATGATTCTCATATTTTCGTGTGATATAGCCACGTCTTCCGCCGTGGTCCCGGGCCCCCGGACCCGGATTGCCTAAAAAAAATTTTGGATATCAAATACTACCTAAAGAACCATAGTCACCTAACTCCATGGTCGTTCCTCATCTTTTGGCATTTTTACGGCTGTTAGACTAGAATTCCACCCAATTCCCATATTTTTGTGTGCTATAGCCCACGCCTCACGTCGTGGGCCCGAGGCCCCGACCAAGATCGCCTAAAATCTTTTCGGGATATCAAATACTACCTAAGGAACCATAGTCACCGCCCTGCCATGGATGTTCCTCGTCTTTTGCCGTTTTACGGCCATAAAACTGGAATTCCGCACGATTCCCATATTTTCGTGTGCTATAGCCACGCCTTCCGCCGTGGGCCCGAGCCCCAGACCCGGATCGCCTAAAATATTTCTGAGATATCATATACTACCTAAGGAACCATATTCACCGCCCCTCCATGGTCGTTCCTCGTCTTTTGATGTTTTACGACCATGAAACTAGAATTTCGCTTGATTCCTATATTTTCGTGTGCTAAAGCCCACGCCTTCCGCCGTTGGCCCGGGCCCCTGGACTTGGATCGCATAAAAAAAATTGGGACTTTAAATGTTACCTACGGACATATTCACTGCCCCACAATGGTCGTTCCTCGTCTTTTGGCGTTTTACGGCCATAAAACTAGAATTCCGCCGATTCCCATATTTTTGTTTGCTTGACCACGCCTTCTGCCGTGGGCCTGGGCCCCCAGACTCGGATTGCATAAAAAATTTCCGGGACAACAAATACTACTCAAGGAACCATAATCACCTCCCCTCCATGGTCGTTCCTCGTCTTTTGTCGTTTTACGGACATAAAACTGGATTTTTGCCTGATTCTCATATTTTCGTGTGATATAGCCCACGCCTTCCGCCATGGGTCTGGGCCCCCGAATCGGATCACTTAAAAATTTTCCGAGACATCCAATACTACTTAAAAAAACATATTCGCCGCCCCGCCATAGTCGTTCCCCGTCTTTTGGTGTTTTACCGCCATAAAACCGGAATTCCGCCTAATTCCCATATTTTCGTGTGCTATAGCCCACGCTTTCCGTCGTGGGTCTGGGCCCCCGAACCTAGATCACCTAAAAAAATTCTGGGACATCAAATACTACCTAAGGAACCATAGTACCGGCCCCGCCATGTTCGTTCCTCGTCTTCTGTCGTTTACGGCCATGCAATTGGAATTTCGCCTGATTCCCATATTTTCATGGGCAATAGCCCACGCCTTCCGCCGTGGGCCCGGTCACCCGGACCTGTATCGCCTAAAAAAATTTTGGGACATCAAATATTACCTAAGGAATAATACTCACCTCGCGCCATGGACGTTCCTCATCGTTTTCTATTTTACCGTCATAAAATTGGAATTCCGTAGGATTCCCATATTTTCTTTACTATAGCTCACGCTTTCTGCTGCGGGCCGGGGGCCCCAAACCTGGATTGCCTAAAAAAATTCCGGAACATCAAATACTACCTAAGGAACCATAGTCACCACCCCGCCATGGTCGTTCCTCGTATTTTGGCGTTTTACGGCCGTAAAATAGGAATTCCGCCTGATTCCCATATTTTCGAGTGCTATAGCCCACGCCTTCAGCTGTGGGACCAAACCCCTGGACCCGGATCGCCTAAAAAATTTCTGGGACATCAAATACTAACTAAGGAACTATAGTCACTTCCTCGCCATGGCCATTCCTCCTCTTTTGGCATTTTACGACTATAAAACTGGAATTCTGCCCGATTCCAGTATTTTCGTGTGCAATAGCCCACGCTTTCCGCCGTGGGCCCGGGCCCCCGGTACCGAATCTCCTAAAAAAATTTAGCTACATCAAATAATACCTAAGGAAAAAAAGTAACCTAAGGCTCTGGTCGCTCCTCGTCTTTTGGAGTTTTACAGCCATAAAATTTGAATTCTGCATGATTCTCATATTGTCGTGTGTTATAGCCTACGCCTTACGTCGTGGGCTCGGGCCCCCGACCTAGATCGCATAAAACTTTTTCGGGACATCAAATACTACCTAAGGAACCATATTCACCGCCCCTCCATGGTCGTTCCTCGTCTTTTGCCGTTTTACGGCCATAAAACTAAAATTTTGCTTGATTCCCATATTTTCATATGTTATAGCCCACGCCTTCCGTTGTGGGACCGGGCCTGGATCGCCTAAAAATTTTCTTGAACGTGAAATACTACCTAAGGAACCATTGTCACCTAAGGCCCTTTTCGTTCCTCGTCTTTTGGCCTTTGACGGCCATAAAACTGGAATTCCGCTCGATTCCCTTATTTTCGTGTGTTATAGCCAACGCCTTTCGCCGTGGGCCTGGGCCCCCGCACCCAGATCCCCTAAAAAAAATTCAGGGACATTAAATACCACCTAAGTAACCATATTCACCTAAGGCCCTAGACATTAAATACTACCTAAGGAACCATAGTCACCGCCTGTCCATGGTTGTTCCTCGTTTTTTGGTGTTTTACGCCCATAAAACTGGAATTTCGCCTGATTCCCATATTTACATGTGTTATAGCCTATGCCTTCCGCCATCGGGGTCCCCGGACTCGGATTGCTCAAATATTTTCCGGGACATCAAATACTACCTAAGGAACCATAGTCATCGCCGCCATGGTCGTTCCTTGTTTTTTGTCATTTTACGGCCATAAAACTTGAATTCCGCCCAAATCCCATATTTTCGTGTGATATAGCCCATGCATTCCGCCGTGGGCACGGGCCCCTTGACCTGGATTGCCTAAAAATATTCGGGACGTCAAACTCCAACCTAAGGAACCATAGTCCACGCCCTACCATGGTCGTTCCTTGTGTTTTGTCGTTTTACGGCCATA
This sequence comes from Nicotiana undulata, assembly GCA_005239495.1. Classification (NCBI taxonomy): domain Eukaryota; kingdom Viridiplantae; phylum Streptophyta; class Magnoliopsida; order Solanales; family Solanaceae; genus Nicotiana; species Nicotiana undulata. The sequence continues at coordinate 45,740 of ML294710.1, read as the reverse complement.
AAACTGGAATTCCATCTGATTCCCATATTTTCGTGTGCTATAGCCCACGCTTTCTGCCATGGTCCCGTCGTCCGATCCGGATCGCCTAAAATGTTTTCGGGACATCAAATACTACGTTAGGAACACATATTCACCGCCCCTCCATGGTCGTTCCTCGTCTTTTGGTGTGTTACGACCATTAAACTGGAATTCTACCTGATTCCCAAATTTTCGTGCGCTATAACCCACGCCTTCTGTCGTGGGCCCGGGCCCACAGACTTGGATTTCCCAAAAAGTTTCCGGGACATCTAATATTACCTAAGGAATCATAGTCACCTCTGGCCATGGCCGTTCCTCGTCTTTTGCCGTTTTACAGTCAGTAAATTAAAATTCCCCCCGATTCCCATATTTTCTTATGGTATAGCCCACGCCTTCCGCGGTGGGCCCAGGCGCCCGGACCCGGATCGCCTAAAAAAATTTTGGGACATCAAATACTCCCAAAGGAACCATAGTCACCTAAGGATCTGGTTGTTCCTCGTCTTTTGGCGTTTTACGGCCATAAAGCTAGAATTCCGCCTGATTCCCATATTTTCTTGTGCTATAGTCTACGCCTTCCGCCGTGGGCCCAAGCCCCTAGACCTGGATTGCCTAAAAAAATTCTGGGACATCAAATACTACCCAACGAAACAACTGTCACCCCCCCCCCCCCCCCCCCCCCGCCCCCCGCCCCCCTTTTCTTTCTTCTTTCCCCCAAAAACCTGAGGTTTTCTTTCTTTTTCTTT
>ML294710.1:17290-41240 GCA_005239495.1 Nicotiana undulata | reverse complement strand
GGGGGGGGGGGGGGGGGGAGAATAAAAAAGAAAGCTATCCCTACCGAGTGCTGAGCCAAAAACTGCTCTTCAGGAATGAGAACAGTCTCATCAAGCTTTTGCCTCTTCGGCTCTGGCTCTTCAGGTAGAGGAGGGGCTTCTTCTGGTGGAGGAGGAGGAGGCATTCCTTGGGGAATAGGAGGCGGAACCATAGACATTCCGGGCTGGGACATCGGGTGGGGAACAAAGGGTCGAGGTGCTCCCAAAGGTGTAAACTGTGATCCAGGAGGTGGTGGAATAGGATGGCCATGCGAATTCATGGCCATTGATGGAGGCATTGGTGGACGATTTACCATCAGATTTTGCTGACCTAGCATCTGCGGCATGGGAGGAGGTGGGGGCCGAACCTGAGGAATCATGTTAACCATAGGAGGTCGAGGTGGAGGCGGAGCAGCAACCCCAGCACTGTTGGAGGTGGAATACTGGACTATATTAGGAGGCCTAGGAATATTCAGCGCAAGCCCAGGAGGTGGAGGTAGTGGCCTAACAGATGGAAAACCAGGCCTTGGAGGTGGAGGAGCCTGCGGACCAGGAAGGTTTCTTTCATCATTTGCAGCATCATTCTGATCATCTGCATTAGTGTTCTGAGACATTGCCTGGCTTGCAGTGCGACCAATGCTACCTGTGTGACCGTCCCATATGACCTGCTTCGGCTCTTCCTTTTTTTTCTCAATCTCAGCCTTGACCGCATTTGAAACTTCTTCTTCCGTAGTACCGAATATATCCGGACGGGTTCTTGCAAGGCCAACAATGTTCCTAGAAATCTCATCATCCTGCGCAAGAGTTGTCTCCTTAATCTTCGCAAACATCCTGTCTTTCTGTTCCTTGTACTTCGGATCAATGAGAGAGATCCGCATATGTTCGGACATTTCATTAATAGGTATTAGCTCACCAGTTATAGGAGAGACGACATACTTAGTTGGGTCCCTTTCTGCGGGGATCCTCTCTTCAGGCCTCTTCCAGTTCTTCACAATCCGCATAGGTGGGTCCTGTTCCTCTGGAATTGCCATGGTTTCAGCACTCTTGACATCACCATTCTCTTGAAGAGTCGCAGCTCTCATACCTTCTTCGACTAGCTGCACCTCTTCTTCATCCATCTCCATTTCCACCTCTTTTCCGGGCTCAACATACTCTTCTTCCTCCAATGTAGGCATCTTGCTCCTCCTTATAACCTCCTCAAGGGTCATAGGTGGAGGTAAATCCAGATCTTCATCATCAGCAAAATCTATAGTCTCAACGACAACAAAATCATGCCAATCAATCATAGCCATCTGCAACCTCTCCTGTTCTATCTCATCTTCAGCTTTCTGCCTAGCCTGCTCCTGTGACTTTTCCCACTCCAATCGATGCAGACATCGCTCCAGGACTGTTGTCATGTCAGCAGCACTCTTCCGCAGCTTATCCGTCAAGCCTTTAGGAGGCATCAGAACTTTCGAGTACGCATCCGCAAGTGAAGTGAAAAACATGAACATGCTGTGAGTAGGCTTTAGAAAATGAAACTGCGGATTATTAATCTCCCTGCTTGTCAACCCTGTTAAGAAAGACTTTCCATTTCTGGCCACAAATTGTGCTGTAAGCTTAATGATATCCAATTCTTCACCTGTGATCCCTTCAGGGAGTCTAACAGTATATTGCTCTGCCTCAGGTGGCTCAAGAACCCTTCTGACAGGTCTAAACTGAGCTGACGGATCAGGCCTAGCAGTTGCCTCAGCACCATCAGCGGTAGGAGGAGCAGGGGCCGCTTCTTGGTCTGCTGGTTGAGTAGGCTGCTCTCCAGAAGCCTGATTCTGTGCACGGGCTTCAGCCAAACGGTGCTGATAATAGGCATGGTAAGGATCAGAAGCATTCAGGAAGTTAAATTTTGCATTGCCAGCGTTATTTAGAACAATCCTCTTCTCAAATTCTGGACCATTCTTTGCCACAAACTGTGCAGTCTTGTCGACAATACTCCTAATATCTGGAGGCGGATAAATGATACCGATGGTTCTAGTATGTGTTGCAACAGACGTTGGAACATTATTGGCTTTATTGCTGTCCTCTTCATTTTCCTCCATGTTATCATCCTTTGGTTCCTCTACCACCTGCGCTGGAGGTGTTGGTCCCAGATTCCCATCCAACGGGGGCGCTGGAAGGGGTAATATTGGCGTGGTGCTCAACATTTCTATCCCTGCAAGTTGCAGCAAATTCTATTTTAAAAACAGATCAAGCAGTTATGGTGTAGCATAAGCACCAATAATAGTATTAAAAAAACCCCAAAATATGCTTCTATCTTCATTTTGCTTTCCTCAGGCAAACCCCATGAACATGCTCATCACTTCAGTTGCCATTCAAGCAATCGAAACCTAGAATAAAACCTATACATCAAGTTATTCAAGAAAGAAACCCCAAGAATATGCTGATAGCTTCATTCATTCAAGCAACAAAAAAACCAAAAGTAACTCAACGACTCATACTTCATTCAAGCAAGCAAAACTTAAATACAAACTTACACCTTACTTTCATTTAAAAGAGAAAAAAAAAAGTGCTCATAATATCATTTCACTCAAGTAAGCAAAAGCAATACATATGCGTAAAACTTCATTCAATCAAGCAAAACTAAATCTTTTTGATAGAATTTTCCTTCAATAAATTTGAGCTAACTCCTAAGCTAGTTTTCTAACAAATGCCTAACCAAAAGAATTTAAAGTTTAACAGAAGAAAGTTAGATTAAACAAATACAAGAAACTTGTAATGTGTCGAAAACCAACACCACAAAGACTGCTCTGTCTCTTATTTATGTTCATAGAATACACTTAATTACAGTCCCACAAAACAGTATAATATCACTTTGGCTTCTAAAGCTCTTTATTTTCGTTCAATTCTCTTCCGTGAAAGAGAAATAAAGCGACATCATCCGGATTCTATACTAATTCCGAACTCATTAAACAAAACATTCGAACAGCAAATAATGGATCGATAAACGATTTTAGGGTTTTATATACTTCGTAGGAGTTACTCAAAATTTGTTTAACACATTTGAATAGGAACAACCTAACCTTAAAGCACCAAAAGAAAAACGTAAAAGAAAAGTAATGATTAAAGAATACAGAAAAGGAATTTACCTGATTAATAAAGCTGGTAATGCAAAATCAGAACACAGAGAATAGTAAAATAATTTCTCTGATTGCCTTGGAAATGATGAAGATTGAAGAATGAAAAAGTTGAGCGTGAAGTCGCGAACCTGTTGGAGACTTGAAGAGGAAAGGAGTCGCTCGCCGAGGCTGTTTTGATTTTTGAGAGAAACCGAGCGCTAGAAACAAGGGAAAGAAACCTAGCCTAACTCCAAAGGGCATCTGAAGTCGTGACTTGGGTCGGGTTGCGATTGGGTAGTTGGGTTGGTCTTACTGGCTTAGGGGTTGGACTTGGGTTGGGAACTTGGGCGCAGTATTTCGATTATGATTTTTACCTATCTATATTACATATGAAACTTAATTAAGCTCCCTAATCAAATTTTAACTTAATTATATAGGTATATATAATTTATTAATTATAAACAAATTAATATTAATGAGTATTCCTTTATATTAGAAATTAAATAGGAAATCAATTATTTCCCTATTCATGCTCTCTCTCCATCTCTTTCTGTTTTATCAAAAATATGATAATACATTTATGTGAGTTTTTTAAGCAAAGTTTATTGGTTAAAAAATAGACTTCACACGTGTAATATTTATGATGACAAAGCGATCTACGTGGAGCAATGAAAACATGACAGCTTGATAAGAGTTTAGAAAGAGGTACGGGATAAATAGGTACGGAATAATATACTTACAAGACAATTAGAAGCGGGAGCTCTAGTCTAATTGAAGAATGGAAGAGACACTGTCAAAATAAACCAGGGAAAAATAAAGGGCATATTCAGAGATCTTCAATCAATGAGCCATAACGTTACAGAATTTTCATGCAACAATTATGATTACCTATTGTAACGTTACATTAATGGTATTATTAATCATTAATGCTCAATCATTAAGAAGAGTAGACGTTATATTAAGAATTTTCCTATAAAATGGAGTGTAATCTCACTTGTATGGACACGTTCGAATCGCGACTGAAATATATTTACTTTTCTGTGCTCTTATTGCTTTCCTATTTTGAAAATCTTATTTCTACTATAATTTTTAGTTAATTTCTTGGTTATCAGAAACCCGAATACTTCTTAAAATAACTTTTCACGAATCCCACCTACATGATTATTAACTTGATACACTTCGCTATAAAAATGTATCTTCAGACGGGTATATCGATATATTCATTGAACTTTATATAAGATTGCTATTATTAAATTAAATATATATCTTACAAAGCATCCCACCATTATATATAATTATACAATAACTTTACATTTACCTAGTCTTATTTGAACGTTCAACCTTGAACTGGAACTTCTTGCGAGATGTTTCATAATATTTTGCACTACATCCTTATTTTTTTACAACTGCCTTCATTAACCTCTTGATGTGTACTGCTGTCAATTATACCATATTCATCGATATGCATAATATCATTTTATCGGAACTAATCCATTCAATGGTTTCCAAATTGTCAATCATTGGCAAGTTCTGCAAAACATTGGAGTTTGATTTATTTACAATTAGATTCTAGTATGAACCGTCGTTACACCGCTCTTTAAATGTTATACACAATGGATAATTAGTGAAAGATAAAAAATTTCTTTTCAACTCCACGTACAAGCCCAAATTCACGTCGTCGTATATTTTCATTGGTGGAAAATACTCTTTCACAAAATATCCAATATCTATTGTATCGATGTTTACATCAACTCCAATATCTTTGATATCTCCGAACGGAAAGCTTTAAATCTCAATCCATATTGATTAACTCCCCATCGACGCTAAAATTCTTGAACTTATGTTGCATATCCCATTCACCGCTATGTTGAACCAAAATTGTGATTATGTTATCAATGGTAGAAGAAGTATACGAGATTTTTAGTTATTTGCTTCATATGTTTGCTTCTATCTCTTTATATAATATATGGAATAAAAAAAGATTACTGTCGTTGCGAATATTAATTGCCTGGCTCTAAGAAGGTTAATCATCTTAATTAACGCTAAGGATGTTAACCAACGTAATGCGTGAATTAAGGTATAGGATTTAAAGGATTTTGGGTAAGAATATAATTATTTAGTTGCCTTATGTGTAAACTACCTAATGGTGTTACATCAGTGGAAATTTTCCTATTTTTTTGCCTACTTATGTTTTTGACTCTTTTTTTTTTTGGTCAACTATTATTGTTGACGTCAAGACGTTTTTTAATTCTTTTTTCGATTGAGTGATGATCTGTTTCTCATACCAATTTGTTAGAATTTGCAAAGAGACTCTGTAATTGTAAAATAACAATTGTCTTAGAGTTTTAAAGTCCAGGATACAATAAACGAAGTGAAATATGATACTTTAGGATAATGACTATTTTTCCCAAAAAGAAGAAGATTCCTTTGGGCCGAAAAAAGGATTACGTTATGGAGGAGCAGGCCCAGCTAAAGAGTAGAAATAGCACTTGCTCTACCATTCGGGTTCGGCCCGCTCTTTGCCTCCTTCCTTGAAACCCTAGTAAGTGCGCCTCTCTTTCTCTCTTTCTTGGTTTTGGGTTTAAGCTAAAGATATTTTTGTTGACTGTAGAGTAAAGGAGCAAAAATGTCGGACAAAACTAAAGGAAGAAAAGAGGAAGTGGTTACTAGAGAGTACACCATCAACCTCCACAAGCGCTTGCATAGCTGGTATGTATTGTCTCTTTGGCTTTAGTTTTGATATTCAGATTCAAAGTCTACCCAAATTAGATCATTTATTACTTAATTTAATAAAGCTGATTGATTTTGTCTGTTTTATGTAAATGTATGATCGTTTTTGAGTTTCATAGTGTGATGTTTAGTTCAGATACCCAAGGAAAGGAACTTGTGTGCTTGCATGAGCAAAATTTGTAAAATAGTGGAAAAGAAAATCTGTGAATGCAATTGAATGGCAATAAATACTCAATACTGTTGACATGCTTTAATACTGTTATACACCAAAATCACTTCTTTCAAGCTTAATTATCAGTTATTGAAACAGATACAGTCTAGGTATTGTTCGATTTTTTTTGCTTCTGTCAACCCATCAAACTATCACAATGTTTCTATTTCTAAGTCATTTGAACGGAGTGTTCTTAGCAAAAGTGAGCAAATAATAGGAGCTTCCAGTTTTCAGTCATGTTCAAAGAATGCAATTATGTGATACAAAACCTTGCTTGGGACCCAATTACTGACATATAAGTTCAAACTCGCATGCTACAGAGTATTTCCTTGCCTCAATTGCTCTGTTAGCAAAAGTAGCTAAATTCGTCAAAAGAAAAAATCTTTTACAGGAGTTGAAATTTGAGACCCATTAACATAACATTTCAAAAGGAGAAGATTGAAAGTATTTGGGCTATCATTTCGTATGTTAGTGACTGTTCAAGTAAATTATGCTGTGAGCAGACTGCCTAACTATAGATTGGTGTTTTGTTAATAGCACATTCAAGAAGAAGGCCCCTAATGCTATCAAGGAGATCCGGAAGTTTGCACAGAAAGCAATGGGAACAAAAGATGTCAGAGTGGACGTGAAGCTGAACAAGCATATCTGGAGCAGGGGAATCAGAAGTGTTCCAAGGAGGGTCAGAGTTCGTATTGCTCGCAAGAGGAATGACGATGAAGATGCGAAGGAGGAGCTCTACTCTTTGGTTACAGTAACTGAGATCCCACCAGAGGGATTGAAGGGGCTTGGCACTAAGATCATTGAGGACGAAGATTAAGCTATCTATCAGTAGTGGAGTATGATTAAAAAAAATACATGATGCTTTTGTAATTCTTTGAGACTGATCAATTTTGTTTTTTTGGATCATCCTATTTGCCACCAGTTTAGTTGAATCATCTTTTCTGTTCTTCTGGTTTAAGTAGTCATTACGTTTTGTTATGTTATTACTTGTTGCTTTTGTTTCTGATTATAGTAGTACCTTCGGTTAGTTTTGTATTTTTGCTTTGGTTTTCCGATTGGTATGCTTGTTGTTGTCCTTTTACTTTTTTGAGCGGAGAGTCTACCGGAAACAGCCTTTCGGCCTTCTTGAAGGTAGGGGTTAGGGTCTACGTACACTCTACCCTTCAAAGACTCCATTACACTGAGTGAGTGATTGTTGTTGTAACATGGATTTGGATATGTCCTCTAATGGGTTAGTAATTGCATGCTTTGAGAATCTTTTGTAACAGAATCTACAAGTTTGGTACATAATTACAGCTTAAACTCGTATATGGAAAAATTTCTTCAATATCATTTCTGTAGTCTTCATTTCAAAACCAACAGTCAGCACTTATTTTCCAGGGTAAGGTGAATTAAAATGGGCAGAAATTTGAGCAAAGATGTGTAGGTTATAGCAACTACAGCCCAGAGAACCAACCATATGACTCGTGCTTCAACTTAGTGGGGCACAAAGGAAGCAGCTTGACTGTTACACATTGGTCTTCCACTGTAAAAGTATAGTTGGGCAACTCAATAACATCTATTTTCTCAATTAACATTCAGAAGGGAGTATCTTATTACAATCAGATCACCGACCTATATTTGCAGATCTTAGCAGACAAGTTCATTTACAAAGAGTCCAGTGAAGTCGAGAATCCGAATAACAAGTAACCTGTGTGAGGAATAATAACATGCACAGAAGTCACCATTTTGTTGATTGGCATTTAGCAGCTTTGCTACCATCATTGAGGTAATGTTGGAAAGTGTGAATAACTTCCTCATATGTTGGCCTCTTGTAGTCTACGGCCTGTTATCAGAAACACAAGTTAGATTTTTGATAGTGCATAAAAGAATTAGAGTGGTTAGCCACTTCGCCAAACACCTGTTCAATTACTTCTTCTGGCCTCGCCCATTTCCACTCTGAGAATTCTGCCTCTGCTTCACCAGTCGCTAAGTTGATCTCACTTTCATCGTTGGTAAATCTCATAAGGAACCTGCCAGTCACAAATATTTCTTAAGCCAAGTTTAAGTTACAAACAGATATATCTAACAATCACAGAAATCTGGCATTTTGGCAGAAAACTAGACAAAGCTTATGGAATACAATTCTTTATATACTTCTCCTGTTTAATGAGCCACGAATCCAAATCATACAACAACAACAACAACAACAAACCCAGTGGAATCCCACAAGTGGGATATGGGGAGGGTAATGTGTACGCAGACCTTACCTCCACCTTCTAAAGGTGGAGAGGCTATTTCCGATACGCCCTCAGCTCAAGAACAATGAAAGGAAGCAATAACCAATTAATAGCAACAACAGGTAAAAGGCAGCGGCAAATCCAAATCATTAATCAAGTAAAAAGCAGCACTGATACTAATCATTTAACCAAAGTGCTTGACACAGTTCAACCACTAAGTTGAAAGAAATTATGCAGAATCCTCATTTTACAAAAGCAACACTGCAGAAGTAGGAAATCTAGATCTAATTGCAGGCTATTGCTTTACCATTACCGATCCCAAGTTCATTGCTGACCCTTTAAGTAATTAATCCATTAGCTCCCTAGGCCACAGATCCTTCAATTGTCTTGACCTATCTGTATCGAATGGGTGTGAAACGTCATAGAGTACGTCTAAGAAAATCTTCAAAGTATACACAAAATTAGAAACAAAACTAGATGGGATTCTTGTACACACGCTTACCAAATACAGGTACATGTTCCCGAGTCCATGTAACATAGTTAGCCCCGGTAATACAGGAAATATTTGATTTAAACTACATCGACTCCCAGGTCCCAAAATGTGTACAAGACATATCTATTGCTATATCATTCCATGCTTCTTTAACGTGGATGAAACTCCTTACTTAGGGTGACATAATTCACCAGAGGATAGACTAAGAGGTCGCTCAACTTAAAGGAGAAACTTCCTAATACCTTTCCTAGTGCATCTGTGCGTGACTGATTCAGAATGACATTTAGGATGTAGGTTATCCCGAAAGGACCGTTATTTTTATCCTGACACGGGACTTGTTAGCATCATTTCATAATGTAATTGAGGACATAGAGCAATGAACTATCAACACTATGCTCAGGTTGGCGGTAGCACAATTTTCCTTTCACATCAAATTTTAAGTATTACTAAAATTTAATACGAGTAACAAGAATGACATAAATCCATATGACCACCTATAAGTATTACAAAGAGTGTCACACATCCAGGAAAAAACAGTTCCTGAAGCATACGAAAAAACCCCAGTGTGAGAAAGTCAACAACTTTTCAGCTAGACTGCCCTCATTTCTCATCTATTACTCTGTTAACTCCAAGTTAAAGACTAAATGAATTTGACCAAACTGGAGTTATTAGGATATAGATCAACTTTGATGAATATTTAATTCTTTTCAGAAAAAGAAAAAAGGCTGTTCATAGATCTGAACTCTAGAACATCAAATCCACTTCCTAAGGAAATACACCGACATTTTACATTTAAGTGACATACCGAAACATTTTGACTATGCAGGTCGAAAATATTCAGTAGTGATCAAGAGTGATGATCAAATAGTTGATATCAGAGGAAGCACTCCCACTTAACTGTAATCTTTTCTATGCAAATCACAAGAAAACCAGATCTCTAATGAATTCACACAACATTAACAGCTTGTTTGGATGGTTGTTACCTATTGTATGTATCGTATTGTTACTTTAAATACGATATTTGTTTTGGTTGTTACTTAAATTTTATTGTATCGTATCGTATCGTTAAATCCGTTGTTACGTAACGACGAAATGTGTCACTTTATGTAACGACCGATTTGGTGTGGTTGCGTCGTTATCTTGTCTTTTTCTCTCATCTCACCCTTCACTATTATTAAATAATTTTATTTTATCATTTGTCTTACCTTTTTATATAATAAATTTACCTCGTATCATAATTTTTCTTTATAATATTGCAAATTTATTCTTCATATTGCTGGTGCATGATATCACGAAATAACGACATACGATACAATCTATCCAAACATTGTATTCATCAAACGATACAGTACAATACAGTACATTATAAAACGATGTGTAACAACCATCCAAACAAGCTGTAAAGTACTGATGAATGAAACGTGACTATCGTGTTCCTTCAGAGAATGCATTTTCAGTAATACCTTTCAGAGCAACCAAAGCCCACAGCCTAAGGAAACTACAAAGAGTGTTATTCAGTGTAGGCCTGTGGGGAAAGAAGACAAATATACGAAATGCACGTGAATAGAGGAGAGAGAGAGAAAGAGAGTGAATTGAGAAGGACTAAATGGACCTCACACGTGTATATTTGATCTGTTTTCGCTAAGGCTCGACCCATACCACAGCAATTTGATACCATTGCTCGATAGAGAAAGTATGAATAAGGGATGATATAAAGTTTGATGAAGCAAGCATAAGTGGCTCACAGGAAACAAGTCTTTTATGGCCACAATGTTCCCTTAACTCTCTTTTAGAAATTGTTCATTTCCAGCAATTTTTATGATTGACAAGCACAATATTCCCCTTGGAAGTATACTTAACAAAAACGTATTCAACTTGATACTCATATAAAGAATAAAATATTAGCTTATCAAAATACCATACACGGTACCTACCATTTCTGTGCCTGTCCATGCCATTCTCCTCCCCAAAGACGGCTTACTTTGGCCTTTACAGCTGGTGGAAAGTCATAGGTTAACCACTGTGGGACCTGACAATATGAAACCACCTTTATAGATAAACGAGTAATCATTTGATGAATCTAATAATTTGGAACATACCAAAGTTTCATGTTTTCGCAGGATAAATATTTTGGAATCCTAGGGAAGTTAACATTTAACATGACACAACCTTGACATACTATCCAAAGAAAGAAACTTTAAACAGACCTCTGCAATTATTTCAGCTGATGTTACTCCAGTTTCTTCACGCAACTCCCTAATGGCAGCAGATCTTGGGTCCTCTCCATCTTCAATCCCGCCCTAGTTCAGCAAGAATCAAATAAACCCAATAAGACAGTTAAATTATACAAGCACAGCTAAGAATTCATTGAGTGGCACGGGGCAACAAGTTAGTTTGAACAAACAGTGAGTAGATAAATTTTGGCTGATGGCACGGGGCAATTTTCACTTAAGGATCAGAAGTCCAGTGCTACAAAAGTTCCTGCTTTCAAATATTAATAATAAAGTCTAGACAATAAGTCTATTCCTAGACAGCTGAAAGTGAACCACCTTCTAAATCATTTGAGCGGTTGAGAGTAAGGAAGATATTAATAGCAATTAACCTGTGGCATTTGCCATGCTCCAGGAACATTCAATCTGGAAGCCACGAAAACCTGCAAGTTGCATTACAACCATATAAATACTCAGTTTCTTACCTAGTATTTATTTACTTAGAGCAGATAACATTCTCCAGTAACAAGTTTCATTAATAAAAATTATTGTCTAATTATGATTATGTATATTGGATAAAGGAAGACGGAAATTTCTGAGGTGCAAAACAGAATGCATCAGTCTCAATCTCAACCCCTAAAGCAGCAACGAGGCAGGATCATATCAGGAAACCAAAGGGCCACACCGATGTGGAATATCCAACAATCAGATACTCTAAAAAAGTAATCAAGACTGAGCCGTTTAAGGAGAGAAAATCAGAAATGCATCAAAATGTTGAAAATCATGAAGCATACAAGGTGGAAAATATAACAATACACTAGTGTTGCAAAGTCATTCAATTAAGTACCCAAGCACTTTATTGGCAGAAATGTAGTTCTTTCCGGTCTATGTGGAAGTGCTAACCTTGTCTATGGAACACTAAGAGCAAAGACAGGACTAAACCAGCTCAAAAAAGTAAACGAAATTTCTGCCTCAGGTTCGTCTCACCTATTTTCCTTCTTAATGTTTTCGGGCTTGTTCTAATTTTAGTCCTTTGTTTTTAGCTCCTATTTGATAAATCAGAAAGCTAAAACTACCTAGTTCTACAAGTCATAATAATTATTGACATCAAGTAAAAGCGCTCTCTTTTACAAGATTTCTGTTTTTCTTCCTTAGAGACTAGATTTAGACAATCACTTTTTCTACCATTTAACAAACATCAATATCTCAAATATCCCAATTCCCAACCAACTAAAAAATCTCAATTTGTCACCCCTTTAATTTGTCAATCCTTCCCTTGCATTTTTAGTATGATGATTCTCAAATCAAACCTGTAATAATCAAACTTAGATCCAAATATAGAAAGCAACATTCAAATTAGTCACAGAAAATCAAAAGACTAAAAGCCCAAAAACAATACAATAATTATTGATGGGATGGTAGTTATATACCCATAGTACATCAAATTATTTGCTAAGGCTGAAAAAAAGATATCAATTTTTTTTTATCAAGATAACTAACCAACTAATAAGAAACCTATAAATGGTCAACCCCAGAACCAGAAAGCAAAGCAAACAAATGAGTTATCATCTCAATAAAATTAAATTAGAAAGGCTGCAGTTTTATTTATAGAGTAGTGAATGAAAGGAATAATTCAATAAATGTTTAATAAATGATAGGGAGAAAAGAAGAAAAAAAAGGTACCAAATGATCGTGGTTGATGAGACAAATTCCAACGTTGGGACGATAACCAGAGGGGAGTCCCTCCATTTGAAGCTGCTGCACTTTCTTTTCTTGGATTTTTTGTCTTTGTACAAATGTTTTCTCAAAGAAAGTCAGAGAGAGAGAGAGAGAGAGAAGATCACTATCAGAAATCAGAAACAAGAGCAGAGCAATATGATAAAAAGTCAAAGCTTTGTACTACTACAACTTTAAAGAGTTTATGCATTTTGCTCAAAGGAATGAGGTGATGATGACGCTCTGTTTCACTTTTTCTCTTCCACTATATTCCATATTTCCAATATAAGCTCTCTTTTATATTCATAATTTATTGATCTAAATATAATTCTCATCATATTCTTGGTCGTTTCATTTAGTTAGACATAACAACTATTTTTTGGCATTTCAATTTTACATATCCGTGTTTAAATAAAAGCGTAATTCTACCAAAAAAAGAAAGAGAATTGATTTTAAGGCATAAAGTAATTATATATCGTACATTAAGAGTTAACCAAAATAAGAATGTTAATATATAGTAGTTAATCTTTTTGTGCATTGTCTCAATATTTTATGATTAATTTGCAAACACTTGATAATTGATGATGTGAAATACACTCAGAAATTATCCCTAAATAATATTATAGACCAAATTATATTCTTATTTGTGTGTGTTGTCTGTTGAATTGCCTATATCTCATCAATGATGTCCACGGGCTGGGTATGGACCCTACCCCATGTTATTTTTTCTGGAATAAAGGCATTTAAAAAGTAACATGATAACAAGCAGTGATTGGAATAGAACATATTAAAATTTCTATTTATTGATATGTTCAATAATAATAGTCGTTTTAAACAAGTGCATTTATACCGTATTTTTGTCAAATCGTTAAATACATTTGTCTTTAATTAAACTTGGTTCAATTCATATCTTCTCCCTTGAACTAGCAAAACAAATTCACTCTTAATTTTGCAATATGACTCCATTACGCACCCAATCTCGTAAAAATTAAACTAAAACTTTCTTAAATTATGAGTGTGTGCATCTATCTATCTATTTATTTATACTATATTAAAAGCACGAAGTCCTTAGTAAAATATCGTTCGCTTTTTTTACTCTTCTATACATTGAGTTCACACTAGACAAAATAATCACTTGATAATTTTTCTATATTTTGAAATATTCATTTAATTATTATCCTAATTTTTAGCACTTAACTTTTTAATTTTATACCTTAAATACATTATTAAAAATTAATAATGTGACTTTTTTATTAACTTGTAAAATATTGCTATAGATACACGCGCAAAGCGCGTACACTAAGACTAGTACTATATTAAAAGCACGAACGCCTTTAACGAAATGTTGTTCGCCTTTTTACCCTTGAAAAATAAAATTCACACTACACAAAATAGTCATTTAATTATTTCTCGAATATTTAGATATATTCATTTAATTAATTTCCTAATTCTTAGGAATAGTCATTTAATATATTTTTTAATATTTAGGAATTTAAAACTAACTAAAACTTTACTAATTAGTAAATTTTTTTCTTATTTGGATTGTAGATTATTCCCACTCTAATTAAGTTTCTCAAACGAATGTAGTTAATATTACGACTCAAGGACTCAAGATATTTCCATTGTTACTTTGGCATCTTACTTATATGGAGGGATTTAGGTTATCATATTAATAAAGTGGTTAGAAATAATTAAATTTTAAAACTTCTTGCAATCATATGTTCGTCAATACTTTTACCCGATTTTATGCTGAATAATTTTATACTTTAATTATTTTTTTAATATTTAAAATTTTAAAAATAACTAAAATTCTCTATGTGATATGTTAGATCGAAATTTTAACCTTTGGAGATAGAATTCTTATTGGATAATAATATTGTTATAATAGCAATAATTTTCATAAATATACGCAAAGAAGTCCTCAACAATCACAATAAAGCATCTGAGAATTTCGACAAAGCATATTTTTTTTCCATAATAAACTAGTTATATGAGATCAGTATTTATCAATTTCAAGAATATATATATTTTTAAATTTTTATTTCATAACCAAAATACATCGTTTAATAAGGGGTTTGTACTTATTAATAAGAGTACACGCGCAAAGCGAATACCTTAAAGACTAGTTAAACAAAAAAATTGAAGCACCTCAAAAGTTAACAAAATGTGTAAACCACCTATTTTTATTCCCCGATTTCAACGATTAAATTCTTCACTTTCATTTCTTTACTTTTAACCATTTTTCATCTTCTCATTTAAATTCTTTTCTTCCACAACTAAATATTGGAGTCCTTTTTCCTAACCTTCTTTCAATCATAATTAATTTGGATGTTTAAATCGAATCGGAAAATCACACCAAATCAAGGATTTAAAGCAAACCGATTAAAAAACTCGATTATGTTTGGTTTGATTTGGTTTGGTATTGAGTAAAAAAAGCAAACCAACGACATATAAATATATAATTTTTATATATGCTTTCAAGATTTTATATAGAATTTTCTTTAGAAAATGTCTAGAAATATTTAGGATGTAATATTTAGTAGAACTATGAAGTGCATCCTAATTTATTTACGTTAAATAAAGAGTTATATCATCACTTTCTTATCAAGTGTTATTAAAATGCGTCAATCTCTTTGTACTTTCATATTCATATGTCAAAATCTATTAAATTCTTAAACCCTTTTCGAATTTGAAATGGTAGCTCGTTAATTTTGAAATTAAATAGATCATTAATTAGGTTTCATATTGATTTTATGCTTAATGATTAAATTCGGTTAACCTTGAACGAAAAATTATTGTTAGACGTAAGATTGAAATAATATTCATGTAACAAAATAATACGAAAAGAAAAAATGACAAACGACACAATCCAAACCGATATAGTTGGTTTGGTTTGATTTTGATAAAGCTCGAAACAACCCGATTTATTTATACCCTTAATAATCAGCTGGTGTAGTTCAACGGAAATTGGACCATTCATTCTTTTGTGTCGTTTCATTTTATATGACAGTAAGTTATTGCAGATGCCAACTACGATTATAAAGAGGAGTTAGAAAAAATAAAAGCGATAAAAAAGAGTGCTCATAGAAAAAGAAGGATTTCTTTTATTTTGTACTTAGTTGACACACGTTGCATAATTTTTTTTGTTCTACAAATTAATGGACCCAAAAATTGTGGATTTAACAGTATAAGATTTGGGTTCCTTAATTACTAAATAAAAAAAAAATCACCCAAAGACAAATAAAAAATTTCTACAAAAAGAGCAGAGAAAAATAAATAGTGGAGGGGAAGAAGGCGCGTTGACTTTTTTAGGAACTTTTGAGTGGAAAAAAGAATCTAATAATGGGGGAATGGCATCATCTTCAGGTGGATTTGTCATTATCTTATTTCAAAAAGAAAAGAATAATAACCTTAATATCCACGCCCTACTTTTTAGTTTGAAATTATTTAAGGAGTCATTAAAAGCCACTTGTCATTATTATAATTACTAGCATACGGGTTGAGTACTACTTAATTCAATGCACAATTAATGGGGTAAAAGTCCACCTATTTAGTCACTTTCCCCCTTTATCCAAAGTCAACTTAAATTGCTTAATTTCATCGTACTTTTTCAATTGATGAGGCATTAATACGTTGAAAATGTTTTGGTATAATTAGGATCAGTAACAAATAAATCACTGCAGTATTATATTTATAATTGCATAATCGATTCTTCATATAAAAATATGATTATATGTTGTATAAATTAAAAGTATTTTTCTTTTAAACTGGATTAAATTTTATTTCTAATAATACCTTCTCTATACTAAAACTTTATCCAACCTAGTATCAGTTATATTAAATAGGATAAATAAGTATAACTTTAAATCTGCAAAAGTTGGGGTGTAAAACACAACAATCAAAACAATGCAAACAAAATGATTGATAACGCAATCAGTGAATTGCTTTATAAGCGCAATCAGGCAAAGAGATTTACAACGACTTACAAAGCGCAATCAGACAATGCGATTTACAATTCGAATGCAAGCCACTATAAAGCGCAATCACGAACGCGATTATGAAGTGGCAATCAGCCAATGGGATTTATAAAGCAGCGAATACGTTTTATAAACCGCAATCATCTGCCAATGCGATGTAAAGCAATCAGCAAGTGCGGTGATAGAGCATAGTCAGTAAATAGATCAATGGGATTTACAAAATATTTACAAAACGTAAACGCAATAAATCGTGAATGGATCAGGATCCCATTTAAAAATATTTAAAAAAGGCAATCGCGATTTATAAATCGCAGTCACTTCTATGATTAATGTTATTTTTAAGACAAAATTCCGGTGGAATTCTGGAAGAGTGCGGGGCGAGCAAGTTTGGAGTGACTTACTGGGCTATCTATGTTATTTTTAAGACGAAGAAGATGCCCGAAGAATGGAGGTGGAGTATGATTGTTCCGCTATACAAGAACAAGATGATATCCAAAATTGCAACAA
Organism: Nicotiana undulata; assembly: GCA_005239495.1. NCBI lineage: Eukaryota > Viridiplantae > Streptophyta > Magnoliopsida > Solanales > Solanaceae > Nicotiana > Nicotiana undulata. Next base: position 24,067 of record ML294710.1, on the reverse strand, counting down.
TTATAGGGGTATCAAGCTATTGAGTCACACTATGAAGGTTTGAGAGAGGGTGGTGGAGGCCAGGGTGAGGAGGTGTGTGTCTATTTCCGAGAATCAATTTGGATTCATGATGGGGCGTTCAACTACGTAAGTGGTTCATCTGGTTAGGAGATTAGTGGAGCAATACAGGGAGAGGAAGAAGGACTTGCATATGGTGTTTATTGACCTTGAGAAAGCGTACGATAAAGTCCCGTGGGAGGTCCTATGAAGGTGTTTGGAGGCTAGTGGCGTTTCGGTAGCGTACATTAGGGCTATTAAGGATATGTATGATGATGCTAAGACTCGGGTGTGGACTGTGGGTGGTGACTCGAAGCATTTCCCTGTGGTGATGGGGTTGCACTAGGGATCGACTCTTAGCCCGTTTTTATTTGCCTTAGCGATGGATGTATTGTCGTGACACATCCAAGGGGAGGTGCCTTGGTGCATGCTATTTACCGATGATATAGTGGTTATTGACGAGACACGAAGCAGAGTTAATGCGAGGTTGGAGGTTTGGAGACGGACCTTGGAGTCTAAAGGTTTCAAATTGAGTAGAACCAAGACAGAATACTTGGAGTGCAACATCTGTGACGGGAACCATAAAGCAGACATAGAGGTAAAGCTTGATACTCAAGTTATCCCCAAGAGAGAGAGTTTTAAATATCTCAGGTCTATTATCCAAGGTAACAGGGAGATTGACGAAGATGTCGCATATCGCATTGGAGCGGGATGGATGAAGTGGAGGCTCGCTTCCGGTGTTTTATGTGATAAGAACGTGCCGCCAAGATTTAAGGGCGAGTTTTATAGAGTGGTGGTTCGACCGACTATGTTGTATGGGGCTGAATGTTGGCCAGTAAAGAACTCTCACGCGCTGAAGATGAGGATGTTGAGATGGATGTGTGGATGTACTGGGAGAGATAAGATTAAGAATGACGTTATCCGAGACAGAGTGGGAGTAGCCTCTGTGAAGGGCAAGATGCGTGAGTCGATACTGAGATGGTTCGGACATGTTAAGAGATGAAGCATTGATGCCCCTGTTAGGAGGTGTGGAGGTTGGCCATGGCGAGTTTGAGAAGAGGTCGAGGTAGGCCTAAGAAGTACTGGGGAGAGGTGATTAGACAGGACATGGAACTACTTCAACTTACTGAGTACATGACCAATGATAGGAGGGAGTGGAGGTCGAGGATTAAGGTAGAAGGTTAGTGGGTAGTTTTTAGTTGCTCGTCGATAGTCTTAGTAGCACGCATGTCCCTTCATATTCTTAGATTTCTATTACGTTATGTGGTTTTGTTCGCCTCGAGTATTGTATTCCGTGTTGCTAGTAGTTGATACTACTTATCCTTTATTTCTCCCCTTTTTCTTTTCTCTTCTCTCTTTCTTCCTTTCTTGCTTTCCGCTTCTTTCTATTACCCTTCATGAGCCGAGGGTCTATTGGAAACAACCTCTCTACCTGTTAGGTAGGGGTAAGGTCTGCGTACAGACTACCCTCCCCAGCCCCCACCTGGTGGGAACATACTGGGTTTGTTGTTGTTGTTGTAGTCACTTCTATGATTATAATTATACAGTATAGTACAATAATGGTAATACAGAACCAATTTCCTAAAGTGTGAAGAAGTGGAAAACCTAAAACCAGTTATAAATAGTCAGGACTCAGGTTGTGAGATGGTCCAAACCTGAAGAAGGATGGTCGAAACTCAGTATTGATAGTTGCAGTAAATGTAACTGTGTACGGTCAAAATTAGGTATGCCCGATTTAGTGGGATCGAGGAATCGCTTTAAGCATAAGATCGAAATAGGTTGGGCTCGAGATCGAGGGCGTAGGTCGAAGCTTAAAGATCGAAGTATCCGATGAATATCAAGGTCAGCATGATCAGCCTCGAGATAATGCCGTTATGGTTTTGTAACGGATAAAGCGAGATTCCCACAATGGCCCAAATATCAAGGCATAAATTCCGAAACGGATTTGTACGAATTCGTACTAGGCGGTTAGACAACTGTCCAAGTAAGATTCCTTACTAAAAACAGAAATGTACCTTATTTAGGACTCCCCCCCCCCCTATTATATAAAGGGGAGCTCATTCATTTGTAAAGACACGAAACATTGGCAAAGGAATATACATTCTTTACCTTCTTGCTCATTACTCATCAGAATTGCCCTTTAACTTTATTGTTCTTGCCGACCTAACTCGAGGCCACCTTAGCCCGAGGTTGAGACTTGTTCGCACATTCGTTTGATTCAGTTTACTTCTTTGATTTATACATTTCATCTCTTGTTTATTAATTAGTATTGGAATAAATCACGTATCTTTAAGACCTCAATACAAATTTAATTGTTACTTGAATTTTAGGGTAAAAAGTTTGGCGCCTACTGTAGGGCCTAAAGATAATAGTGACTGTTTCGGTGCTGACATACGTTATTTTCACACTTGTTCTTGTAAAAGATTCTTTGTTCTCAGGTTAAAACTGTATTGGTAAAAATAAGCTTCACACGTGTATTAATTATGATGACTCAGCAATCTATGTGGAGCAATGAATACATGATGACTAGACGAGACTTTTCGAAGAGGTATGAGACGAAGAGGAACGGAACAACATACCCACGAGGTAATCAGATACGGGGATCTCAACCTAATTAAGGAGACGAAGAGACACGGTCAGAATGAATCAAGACGGAATATGGGGCAGATTAGGAGATCTTCAATCAATAAGCCAAACGTTACATAATCTTCACGCAACAGTTACGAATAATCATTATAACGTTACATTAATGTCATTATTAGTCATTAATGCTCAATCGCTAAAAAGAGTAGGCGTTATATTAATAAATTCCCTATAAAAGGGAGTAAAATATAACTTGTGAGGACACGTTCGAACCACTATTGAAATATACTTATTTTTGCGCATCTTTACTGCTTTCTGTTTACAAATCTATTTATAATTATTTCCATATTCTTTTGGTTATCAGAAATCCGTGTTCTTCTTATAATAACTTTGGCAGAGAATCTAATTCTTTGGTTAAACAAATTGGTTCCGTTACCGGGAATCTGATAATCTCTGTTTTTCCTCAAACAACATTCTGTAAATTATGTCGAACGTCAACGAAAACAACCAATAGAGAATTGGAACTCCAGTTCCATCACCTTCAGGATCCCCACGAGGCTCAAAGGAACAATCCCCAGAGAGATCTACGACTCAAAACAATAATCACAGTGGGAATGAACAAACAGGAGAACAAGACTCTATGAAAAAATGGTTGGTGTATATGTGACTCAAGCCTTACAAGCCTTCATGAGGGGACTACCACCTGCGTCACCTACACCTCATCCTAACAACACCACAATTGTAGAAAATCCACAATCCGGATTAGCAAACTTTGGAAGTAGAGGCACTCCGAACGAGTCCCTCGAAGCAAGACCAGGTATGTCCAATAATCCGGAATTACAATCTTTATTACTAACCTTGCAGAAACAGGTGAAGGAACAAAACGACCGAATCGAGCAAATTCTTGGAGTACCACTTGTCATTAAGGTCATTGACATTGATAGATATTCTCAATAACCTCAAGTGCTGCACCCTTGCCTATTCCCAAGAAATTCAAAATGCGCGATATTCCCAAGTACGATGGGACAACCGATCCACGTGATCATGTAACTGCTTTTACTATAGGAGTAAAAGGCAATGATCTGACCAAGCAAGAAATCAAATCAGTACTGGTCAAAAAGTTCGGAGAAACACTCACCAAAGAAGCACTAACATGGTACTCTCTTCTACCCAAAAATTCTATTGACTCTTTTGCTGAGCTTGCAGATTCTTTTATAAAAGCACATTCCGGTTCACAAAAAGTCGAAAAAAGAATGGAAGACATATTCAAAATAAAACAAGGAGATGCAGAGTTGCTCCGTGAGTTTGTAGACAGGTTTCAACGAGAAAGAATGCTGCTACTAAGGGTACCTGACAAATGGGCAGCAATGGCGTTTGCAAGCAATTTAAATGATTGAAGCTCAGAAGCCACGAGAAGACTCAAGGAAAGCTTGAGAGAATTCCCAGCCACGACATAGAACGATGTATATAACAGGTACAACACTAAGTTACAAATAGAAGAAGACACCATTTCTCAATCAAAAGTTGAAGATCGAACCAGTTCTAGACGCTCCAAACCATAAAAGAGAACAGGTAAGAACATGTACGATATATATGGGACCTTCGGGACGAGAAACTCATTCCAAATTTGAAAACACACGGTCAGAATATAGACTGTGTCGCGCCCCCCTCTTTACTCTCCTTTCGGATCAGTCAGGGTTCTTGACATTATCGGGACAACTCGTTTCCTTTTGGGAAAGGGGTATGTAAGGAATTGAAGAGTCGCCACCTAACGAATTAAGGTGCGTTAGGGCACCTACTAAGGTTCATTTACAACACAGATTTGAACAACCAGAGATAGGGTAAGGGCTTGAAATTACTTCAAGGGGAAAGTGTTAGGCACCCCTCAAAGTCCACAACTGTGGTTCCCAGCCAAACGAGCTTTGTGAATTTAAAACAAGTAGCACATAAGCAATGAAAGCATATAGGTAAACAAATAAAGGTTTTGAAAAGATTCGCAGTCTAAGCACACATATGTGCTAAAGTACAAAAGATTTAAAGTCTAAACACATATATGTGCTAACGTTTAAAAAGATTTAAAGTCTAAACACATATATAAGGTTTTTGAAAGATTTGCAGTCTAAGCACACATGTGTAAGGGATAGGGGAGTCCTAGGTTGTTTGTCCTATAGGATCGCATCAGTACAATGCCCGATAATCACTCCTCAGAGAGGGTCTACACGTGGCATTAGCGCACCGGTCATCATATCCATATCTACCTTTTCCCACCCTTAGTGGTTATTAAGCGAGTTTTATTTAACGATCTCTATGCGTGCTGTTACCGTCCCTTCTTAACGGTCCTGGAGGATTTTAGGACCTCTAATACAGGCAGTTCTAGACATAACCCCTAAGGTTTTTTAAAAGGAGAAAATTCTAAGCAACGGGCAAGAACAGGTAGGACTTTAACAAATAAGAGCAGGAAAAGGCAGTTAAGAGGCTCAGATTTACCTTCACAGATAATGCACATAAACAACACGACTCAAACACAAACAAGAGCATTAATTAGACAGGATCCTAAGGCATGATGTCTAAGTGAATATCAGAACACAAGAGATATGCTAATTTGGTTTTATAAACTCAAAAACAAGGGCCCTAATCAGTTTGCCTACTGATTTTAAGTATGTTAGTCATTAAGCAGTAAACACAAAAAAGAGACAATTTTCCAATTTTACAAAGGTTGAATACCTAAGGCTTGCCTAGGCGTGGGATAATACATAATAATCACCAGAATTATTAAAAACAATTTTAGAAGTTGTTTTCGCCTAAGAGAATGTTGTTCTAAGTGTTACAAAATACAGGGATTATTAGTAGTTTATTTAAAATAGGATGATCAAATGTGAGACTGTCTTATGTCCTTTTTTCATGCATAAGTAGTTTAGCTAGGTGTGATTGAGCGAGTACAAACGAAATCCTAAACATGGTATCTAATATGCACATATAGAATGCAGAATGATTTCAGGATATGCAGAATTCCTAAAGCATGGCTTCTAAATGCATAACAAGTTACAACATGATTTCAGGATGTGCAGGAACAACATTTTATGTTAGTGATGTTATTTAGCCTAGAAGCAGGATTTCTAAGTGATAAAGATAATGTCAAATAAGATGCTGAAACAATATACGTGAAACCTAAGAACATGGTATCTAATGCATGATTTGAATGTATTGGTCATAAACATGGATTCTAATGCAGATAAAGGAAATATAAACCTAAGGCATGGTTTCTACCCATTGATATTGATAACATATATAGCTACCCTCCCCTTTTCACTAGTCATCCCCAATATTCGTTTACAATAATTATTACAAACCAATATGGAATGAATTACATAAATAGATTAAGGAAAATAAGAAGTTACACTATAGGGAGCATGAGAACAGGCCCAGATTTCCAGAACCTCAAATGCTCAAATGTTTCATAGCCTTTTTCATATCTGGGGGTGTCAGAGTTCCCTAAGGACATCAAGGGATCCCGGGAAGTGCTCACACCCAGATTTCACAACCATAATTGACTAAGTGCAGTGTGGAAGAGCCATCTCCAATGCATCAGAGTTCAGAGGGATATCATAGGGATCCCTAAGCAGTCACACATTGGAGGGGCAGAACTTAAAGACCTAAGAGTAGAGTGAGAGTGCTTGATATAGTTTTGAAAAGGTTTTAGTAGGAAAACAATGTTGAAAAAGACTTAATTGAAATAGTTTTATGAAATAAGGGAAAGCTGTTCAGTGAAACAATTTTGACAAGAGTGGGGCAATTAACAATCAACAAATACATATTCAGCAACATTCAAAGAACAAGCCTTCACACAGGGTCAGTTGGGGATTGGGGACAGATAGAGCATGTATGGTGAACACATAATAGGCAGAAGTGCAGATAGTAAGTCATAGATTCAGGGGTGCTAATTAGAACATAACTACAGAATCAGAAGTGCTCTAAGGGGTTGATGGGGGTTGGGAGATGGTATAGTATCAACAAAGTATGAAGCAAAATCAACACATAATCATACAAGCTTGAGGTACAGATTACTTTGCAAAGAAAGGTCTATACCATAAATCAGATAGAGCAAGATCACATTGAGACATACTATAAAAAGGGGGGGGGGGGGGGGAAAAAAAAAGG